>PVKB01003833.1:0-174640 GCA_004027205.1 Ctenodactylus gundi | reverse complement strand
TGGAGTTGAGCCTTTTATGCACATATGTATCTTGTCAAGGTGACAAGGGCTTTCCCACTCTCCTTTTGTCCCTCCTTCTCCCCTCCCCTCCCTCCCTCCTCCCCTACCCGACCCCCCTGTGTCACTTTGTTATGATCTTAGCTTTTTAACACTGAAATAGACCACAATTGGCCAGACAGAACTTTACGAGACTGCACTGACCTGGAATGGCTTTCCCATCATAGGAGGTACCTGATGTCACAGGTACACATTGATACTAAGAGAGAGGCTTTGGCCAGGTTGTTATAAGCTTAACTTCCCAAACCCATAAAACCCAGCTACCTCTTCCCAGTGTGACACATTAGGGATGGGAAAATGGTAGGAAAAAGAAGGAGAACACAAAAACACCTCTGAAGGGCTCCCCATTGCGAAGGTGCTCCCCATTGTGATTCCCTGACTGCTGGTGAGCTTTGCCTCTTGTCCTATCCTAAGAGTCCCTGACACAGTGTCTTCAGCATCCCCCAGATCACTGAAGATAGAGGGAGCACTTGCCTTCTGGCTCTTTAGAGTGTCTCCCTAGGTCCAGCATCAGAGGCAAACACAAAAATTGAGTCTAGACTTCAGCCTGGAGAAAGAGCCAGCAGACTACTTCGGGGGAAAAAAAAAAAACCAGAAACCTTAATACTCCCTAATCTTGGAGCGGCCAAGGCTCTAGACACTGATCTCAAAGTGGAGTGTCTGATTCAAACGTACTGAAGTCATTAGAACCAAAGACAGCCCCAGACTATCCAGGAGGGGGATGGGACCCAACTCTGACCCTCTCACTGGAAGTCACAGAAGCAGCAAGAGCCCCAGTGAGATTAGGCAGAGGGCTGCCTGTCTCTCATCTGCAGCAAATTTACCTTGAAAATCAATACAGACTTTATGAAGTGATGGCAATAGCCAGCCTTACACAGGGATTTGGGTTTTATAAGAAGCTTCCACAACTCATGTTCCATTTCTTTATGGCGCCCAGAGAGGTGATAGCTACCCCTTATTCATAGTCATAAAATATGAGACTCAGTTGAGTCAAATACTGTCCCAACCCACCTTAGTAGAAACTCAGCTAGCTGCTTTTAGCTTCTAAATCGTGGCTAGATTAACAAAGCGAATTTGGCTCTGAGAGGAAAGACAAAATATTATTTTTAAACAATGGGATTAACAAACAACATTTCTTGACTGTTTATTCTATACCTGCTATGGAGCTACCCAATCCATGTGAAATATCTCATTTAATCCTTACCATAATCCCAAGAGACAGACACTGTGGTCCACCTGATTTTACAGGTGGAGAAATTAAAGCTGAGAGAAATCTAACAACTTACCCAGTCACACAGCTCATAAGCAGGAAAAATGGAGATCTAGTCCAATTTGTAGTTAGAATGTAGGTTTATAGGCCACATTATGGGGTCATAATCTTTTCAAGTTTGAATGAGGAAAGTGAAAATTCAATAGAAAATGTCAAAGAACAAATTAGCTTCCATAATAACTTCTAAATGACCTGCCTGAGCAGCTCTCTGAATGCTCCGATGATTAAAGATGTGGTGGAGTGTTTCCTTTGGCAGGAGGAAATTGCCTTTGTCTTGAGAAACATTTTCTCTCCCTCCTGCTCACTGGGCTGAGACCACGATTAGAGGCCTGGTGGGAGAGACTCCAACATAGGCAGGAGAGAGCAGAGGCATCTTTGACCAGGGGATACGTTAGCACCGACAGCCACAGGGTCCAGGCCCAGTGCCCTTGCAGAGAGCTGGGCCAGGCCACTTCCTAGTCAACCGGCTGCAGCTCTGAGCAGGAACATAGGGCTGGATCCTCTGGCCCACGGCCCATAAATCAGCCCCGGAGCCTGCTGCACAATTGCAATGCGTCTCTTTCAAGCAGCTCTGAGAAAAAAATGGCTCCATCTGCTCACTGCTAGGTAATAAATAAAACAGAATTGGAGCAAAATGGATGGAAAGCGATTTTTGGAAGATGAATTTCCAAAAGAGTTGGCTACCCTTTGTGCACCTCTTCTGGTGCTGAAAATGGCTGAGACCCCCACCAGGCCTGGGGACTGGAGAAGGCATTGAAGGGAAAAGGGAGAGAAAGGTATCACCTGGGGAAAGGGCTGGCCGGGACAGACCTCTTGCAAAGGGCTGCTCATTACCGAGTGCTCCCCTTCTTCTTTTCTGTCTTACTCCTTCGTCTTCTCTGTCCCATCATCATAGTCACCATCATAATCATCATGGTAACCTAGCGGATTGGCTTCTCGAGGTCTTGCCCACACTATGCTGGGACCTGCAAAGGTTCACCTCCTTCCAAGCCTTCTTGAGGCCTTCCCTGACCACACCACCGAAGACTGCAAAACCCTCCCAGGGCATCATCTATGGCCCTTGTCTTATTTTTGCTCATAGACTTTTAAGTATATTTTAAATTTCAAATTAAAATATAATAATAGCACATTTGTAGGGCTCAGCATGACATTTCTGTACACATAGACAACGTGTAATGGTCAGATAAGAATAACTAAATAGTTCATCACCTTAAACATTTACCACGGGAACACGCAGAAGTCCATGGCTCTGACTGTCTTCTAGCACGCTCAGTAAGCCCTGACGCCTCTTGCTACGTGTCTCCCCATCTGAAGCACACAGTGTTTTTTTCCTACTCTTCCCCCGTGCTGACAACAGTCTCCGACTAGCAGAAGGGCCTCAGTGAACATTTGCTGAATCAGGGAGGGAAGGAAGGCACGAAAGATTCCCTGGAAGTCCCACAAATCCTTGGAACACATCTGGAGTGTGCATATCTGTCCACTTTTATCTGACAGAGCTCATTGCGCCTCACACACATTACAATGACTCACAATCTGCCGCCACTGAGGCTTCTGGCCTCTGCCCTTGGTGTGTGATGCCCCTCATGCCCAACACATTCCTCCGGAGAACTCTCTAGGCAAGCTCGGGCTCTTCCTTCAGGACCCCAGAGCAGTTGGCCCTGTTGTGTTGCTCCTCTGGCCCTTGGTTAGGCTTGCAAAGCTCCCACCACACTGTGATTATCTGCGCCTTACTGATGACCAATGCCAGCATTCCTTTAGGACAGCACTTTTTTATGCACCTTTCAGGACTACATACTAAGCCTCTCTGCACTGTTCTGGAGACATGGTCAGGGAGATGAGATCCTAGCTCACGCAACTTCGTCCAAGTGAGGAGACAGATGGCACCAAGTAAAAAAGAAAAGCATAGGATAAATTGTATGTTTCAGATCTGAAATGTCCTCCAAAAGTCTCACTTCAGAGGTGGAGTCTAGCTGGAAGGGCTGGGTCCTTGGGGTGAGACTTGAGAAGTTGAGAAGGTATGGTCTCATCCCTGGCTCCTCTTCCTCTTCCTCTCTCTCTCTCTCTCTCTCTCTCTCTCTCTCTCTCTCTCTCTCTCTCCCACTCTCCCCACAACCCTTCCTTTCTGCCATGCTGTGAGCTGCTTTCCTCCATGCCAAGCTGTTCCCCCTTGTCCTTTCTGCCTTCCTCCCACTGACCACACAGGAACTGAGGTCTCTAAAATTGTGCCTAAAAGAAAACTCTCCTCCTTCCATTGTGGGTGTCAGATCCTGTATCCTTACAACAGGAAAGTAACTAAAGATATAAATGCTGTGAAGACCTCAGAAATGAAAGTTGTGTGGAGAACATTAGAGAGGTAGATGCCACTTAAGACGGGGTGTTTCTTGTCATTCTATCTTCGCTTTCCCTGCAACCAACAAAACCCTCTTTAGCTGCTTCATAGACAGCTTTTAAGGAACTCTTTCTGCCTAAGCTGATCCTTTACATCAGGCCAATGAATGCGACCATGTCCACCAGAGCAAGGAACAGAATGAGGACACAGAAGCCCTGCTGGCCCCAGGTCAGAGCTCATGGTCAAGCCTCGTGTCTGTCCCATGAGCTATAAATTGGTACTGTAGCTGATACATCTGTGATAGATCAAGCCCAGAAATTTAGAACTGAGGCTTTACCTGTGATTCAGTGCCTATATCAGAGTTATGTCTTTATTCAAGAGGTGTATATGGGTTTAAAATGCTTCTACCAGAGTCTGAAGAGTTCACTGAACACAGCTGCTATTTCAACAGAGAGTCAGGAAATGTGACTTTAGGCCAAGTATAAGGTACCAAAAATGCCCTTCTGGAAATGGAGAGACAGTTGCCTGCCCACTTCTTTTCCAGATTCACTTCACAATTCAGAATGCATTAGAAAATGAAATTTCACCTGCCTGCCAGACATAAAAAATTGGACTTAATTAACTATGAAATGCTTATCATAATTAATTAGAATGAGTACATTCCATCTTAACTCTTGAAAGAAATCTCCTTCCTACTTGAACCCTTAAAATTCCTCACACTCAGAGTGACCTCCTTTTCACACTTTGTGACTCAATGGTGAAAATCGATCCCAGATCAATTCGAATTTACCTCAGTGTGGCTTTAAGGCCTGAGATTCTTCTACAATGAAGATCTTCCTTGTCAATAATCTCATCATGGAGGGGGTAGAAGAACGGCACAATGGTTAAAGTGCTTGCCTAGAAAATACAAGGCCCTGAGTTCGATTCCCTGGCACCATATAAAAGGCAGACATGTTGACACATGTCTGTAAATCCAGCACTTAGGAAACTGAGGTAGGAGAATTGCCAGGAGTCCAAGGCTAGCCTGGGCTACATAGTGAGTTCAAAACCAGACTGGACTATCAAGAGCCAGTCTCAAAAAAAAAAATCTCATCATGAGACTAAGACGTGTAGCTCGGTGGCATAGCACTTGCCTATCATGAGTGAAGCCCCCAGTTCCATTCCCCAGTACCACACATAGAAAAAAAAATCTCATCAAGCTGTAATACTATTTGTTCATATACTGATTAATTCCACAGGGAAGTACCAAGCACCTACTATGCCCCAGGTATTGGGTTAAACATTTAACTCAAACAGTGAGTACAACTGACCTAAACACCTCTGCCTTATAGAGTTTACATTCTAATAAACAAAACAAATGAATCATTAATATAATAAACAAGAAAGCTGTGGAGCAAATAAGAAAATAGTCAATCCAATGGCATGGGAAGGTTTTGGAAAAGGGGACTGCCACTTTAAACAGATGGTAAAGATGGGCCCACTCAGGTGAGACAGCAGTGAAGTGAGTATGAGAGGGCTATGAGGTGTTTGGGAGGAGAGGCTCCCTACCAGAGGGAACACCCACTGTAAAAGCCCTCCAAGAAGGATGAGCCAGAATGCCAGGGTAGGTGAGAAGGAGAAAGAGGTTTGGGAACAAGACTGAAAGGACTTTGAAGGCCAGTGGAAGAATTTAGGTTTTGCTTTATGGAAAATGGAAGCAACTCTGGAGGGTTTTGAGCATAGACAAGAGATGAGTTGATATATGATTTAAAAGAAAGACTCAGGATGCTATGTCTATAGTAGACTATTGAGAACGTGAGTAGATCAGAAATGGAAGGAATGAAGCCTGTTATTAACAGATCATGGAAATAAACCAGTTGTGCAGCATTGGCATGTTGAAAGAAGGTAACAGAAGAGATGGTGTACAGTGCTCAGATTCTGGATATGATGTGAAAAAGCTACCTGTATTAGTCACTTTCTCATCACTGAGACATAATTCCTGATACTCACAACTTAAGGAAAAAAGGTTAGTTTAGCTCACAGTTCAGAGGTCTTGGTCCATTCACAGTTGGCCAGAAATAGTGGGAGGGTTTGGTGTTGGAAGAGAGCAGCTCACAGCGTGACAAAAAGAGAGTGAAAGCCTAGGGAAGAACTGGGGGCAAGAATACACCCTTCCGGCCACACTCTCAGTGGTCCAACCCTCCAGTCGTCTCCACCTCCTAAGAACACATGAGGTCATCAACAGATTAACCCACACAAGCAACCAATTCCAATGATCCAATCATCCAGAGTACATGAGGCTTTTGGGTGATATTTAAAAATTCAAATCATGACACCACCTGGATGTGAAACAAAGGACTACCGGAGTGCCTCGAAGATTTTTGACCTGCAAGGTGACAAGTACTGAGTTGACATCAAATGAGATGAAGAAAATTGAAAGAAGCAAGTTTGCAGGAAGGGAAGTTCAATTTAGGACAAGATCATTTTACCAGGCAATTTGGCGATATATTATTCACAAGAATTTGCTATACTTTCCCACTGGCATGGATGTCAGGATGGGACTTGAGTCAGCCAATGAAATAAGAGCAGAATTTTTTAAGAACCAGTCTGTGGCTTGCTATGTGTTCTGTTTTCCTTCTCTCTGTGATCAGCAGTGTTCCAGATGGGAACCGCTCCATCAGCCCACATCCTGGAGCGAAGATGACATCGTGCGGGGCATGGGGCATTGCAGCGTGAGTAATACAGAAATCTTCTGCAGCACGCCGCCGAGATCTGAGGTCACTGTTAGCAAAGTGTGACCTCGCCTCTTCTGACTGCTACAGCACCCTGGTGGGAATGTCAGGTAGGCAGTTGACAATACTTGCCTGGAGTTTAAGAGAGACTTCTAGGCAGGAGATATAAATTATGAAGTCACTGATGTATAGACAGTATTGAAGGCTTAGACTGAATGAAACTAACAAGAGATGGTAGAGAAGAAAAGAGGACCGTAGTCTGGGTGAGAAGAAGGGTCAGAAAAAGGATAGAAAAAATGAGTAGGCAGTGTGACACAGGGAAACCAAGGGTGTGGGGTCCTGGGAGCCAAGGAAGAAAAATGTGCCGAAAGAGAGAGGTAATTAACTGTGACCCAAGCTGCTGACACCTCAACCAAGGCAAAAACTCAGAGTTGGCAACGTGGAAGTCGCTAAAGTTTCTGCCCATGGCAATGTTGCTGGGCTGGTTGTATTCGATTTGGCTCAAAGAAAAACTAGAGGAAAAAATTTGGAAACAGCAAGTATAGACAACTCTACAAGAACTTCGCTGCAGAGGTGAGCAGAGAAATGAAGCTGTAGCTAATAAGGCAAATGGGGCTGAGACAGTTTAAGTAAGAAAAAAAACAGCACTGCTTATATGCTGGAGAGAGGAAATTTTTTGAAATACTACAACATAGAGGAGAGAATCACTGCAGAGACGTCCTTGCAGAAACAGGAGGAGACCCGTTTTGCCAGTGCAGGGCCGGGCTTCATATGGAGGCACTGAGAATTCCTCCATGGTAACAGTGGAATGGCAGAGCAGAAGGCATGGCGCCTTTCACATTCCAAAACCAGTTGCCAGTGACGCCTTGGTCAATCCCATGACTTTTCACTTATTTTCAGTAACAAAAATAAGTAAGTAAATAATAAATAAAATAACATTTCTGCAGTGTAGGCTTACTCTTATAAATTCCTTTTTTTCTGCAGTTTTCATCTTGATTCAAAGACCCTTGTGTTTCTACCTCCACCTGCTGCCTCAGCGAGGCTCAAGCTACGCAGAGAGGAGAAAGGGGAATAAGGGCCAGGGCTGAGACAGAACGTCTTTGCTCTCCTTCCAGATTGGGCTTACACAGTTGCGAAGACAAGTGATAGTAGTAGGTACTCCCTCACAGATCTGATGATTATGGGTGTTGGGGACAGTCCAGGTCGTTTCTCTCTAAAATTGCAGAATCCGTGTACACGTTCACTGAACCAGCTTCACACCAATAAGAGTGAAAGAGGCCAGGGTGTTGGAGGACAGCTTCGTAACACAAGCTGTTGGTCAGTAGGTTCCAGGATTTTCTCTGCACTCGGTTTCCCCTGAGGCTCCTGAGTCCCGATCCAGGGGCCATTGCTGAGTTTTGTTGAGCTCTGTCGTATATTATTTGTTTCTTAGTTCCCCCAGGTCCCTGCTTCTCCCTCCCACCCTGCAGAGATCTGCCTGGTTGGTGAAAGATCGTTCTCAAGAAAGCTTGCCACCTCCCTTTGGCCTGTTCTGAATTAGTCTCCACCCCTTTTACACGGCCCCACATCATGGCACCCAGGGCTTTCCTCCTGTCTTCTAAAATTCCCACAGCCAAGAACTCTGAACTCCCTCCTCCTTCCTGCTCTATCTTCTCCTCTGACTAGGTTTTGCTCCTTTGTGTGTTGATTGACTCCCCCCAGTTATGTTGTAAAAGCTGTGAGTGTAGGAATGTCATGGTGTAGTTCACTGTGAGATCTTCTGTCTCTAATAGTCAGTTGATGTTCAATAATTAAGTGCCAAATATGAGCAAATGACTCGAGCAGGAATTGTACCCAACTTGTTCATGAACACCTTGCAGTAGGTCATTATGGTAAGGGGCCAATGAATCATGTCTTCCTGTATTTTTTTTTTTTTTTTTTTTTGTCTTACATGGGTCTGTCCCTTCTGCATTGAACCTCGGGTTGACTGGCGACTTGCTTTGATCAATGGGATATTAACAAGGATGGCCCAAGCAGAGCCTTGTGCGGTGGGGCTTGTCTTCTTTTATGCTTCTTTAGCAGCGTAGTCATTCTACAAAAATCCAGGACAGCCCATGGGAGAAGGAGCCCAGCGTACAGCCAGCAACAATCACCAAGCACATGACGAAGCTCTTAGCCAACCTAGACTCAACCAAGCCACTTGATCACTGTAGCCACAGGCCTCACACCTAACTAGTGACCCACAGAATCACAAGCAAACAAAATGACTATTTTTTTTAACCTGGGGATAGATTCTTAGGCAGTAAAAAGCAACGATTGCAGCACATAACATTTGTGTCACTTCTGTTCTGAGAGCGTGAGATACTCCAGGAAGTGGCTTCCCGAACAATATCTCTTCTCCCTTCTTAGCAGTACCCAAACTCAGAAGTCCACAGGCTTCTGCAAAGCCCAAGTTCCTCTTGGTGTTTCCTCACTACCAGTAGTCATGGTGGCAGCTAATACGAATTACTTCCCAGAAACTGTACCCATCACTCAAGAGCACCTTCCAGAAATAACTGAGGTTGCCTGCATATCCGCTGTGCAGATGCACAGGGGAGATTTCTCCTGGCCTCCCCTAGGAGCCCTTGGCCAGGGAGCTCATTGGCCTTTTCCAACAGGGAGTGAAATAGGCAAAGAGGCTGGGGGGGACACAGCTTCACAACTCAAGTTGTTGGCCTGTATGTTCCAGGATTTTCTCAGCTCTCAGCTTCCCCTGTGGCTTCTGAAGTTTCCAGGTAGAGACCATTGCTGAATTTTGTTGAGCTCTGTCATGTACTTATTTGTCCCTTGGTCCCTCAGGTCCCTGATTCTCCCTCCCACCATGCAGTGATCTGCCTGGTCATACTCTCCAGGGAAATCATCCTCTAGCAACCTGACCCCATGGAATTAAAAACCTGGCCTGCTACTTTAGCAAGGGTGAGTAGACAGGACCTACCGTGCTGCCCCAAACACTTGCAATCCTGGCTCTTCTGGCCCCAAGGAAGGTGTAATTAAGGCGAGTAGAAGCATATGTGGCCGATTTTGCACAGGCCACTGATCGCTGAGCCTTAGGGGTCAAGCACCTGGGGACCCAGCAGGCACTGCCATTCTCTCCCAGGATGTGCTCTCGTCCCGGGCAAGCTCCCCAGGTTCAGACTCCAGTCATAGGGACTGAGCAGGAAGTATCCAGAGTCAGTGGGTGGCCAGGGTATGGAAAAGCCTCACAAAGTCATGCCCCTTCTGAGGCTGATTCAGCCTTATCTTCCAAGAGCCCCCAAGCTCTGCAGAATGGCTCTGGACCGCCTCAGGGAAACTTCAGAGGGTGACCCTAGCATGAACACTGGATTACACCCAGGGGCACATCTCAGATACATTTGATTGTAATCACAGTGTAGTTAAAGAACCCCCAAATTAATGGAAAATTCAGTATTTCCAGTATCTCTTGAGTATGAGCAACGATATGTCTGTTTATCATCAGTGAACCAGAGGTGAGTGGTGGCTCTACCCTGAGCCACCACTGTCCCTACTGTGCACCACCCCCCCCCCCCCCATTGCCATCACCTGCCTAGAGCATACAGGTATTTGATTTTGGGTACCGCAATTAACATGGAAATATGTCACCCAAATGGCAATTCTATCCACCGATCCTTCCAGATCTGCCCGACTACAGAGTCACCACCTCCAAGGCCTCCACCTTGTCAGGGAAGCTCACTGCAGGAGGGGGAGATGTAACGGCCCTGCCATTCCCGGCAGGTCTGGAGCAAGTCCGAGAGGCACCTGTGCCTCTAGAATCACACCAGCCAGTACTTTCTCAGGTTTCTACGCTGCTCCCCTTATTTCCGCACTCAGCCCTGCTCCCCCCGTTCCCTTTCACACTGCCTTGTGTTCTAAGCTATCTCAGCATAACACTGACTTCTGAAACACATAACTTTCTCAAGGTCATTGTATTAGTCAGGGTTCTATGAGCAGCAGCATCGACAGAAATTATAATAAAAGGGGATTTATTTAGTGGGCTTACAAGTCCAAGGAGAGAGAGAGAGTTCATAATAGCAACCTATACATGTGAGAGCTGGAGGGTCCAATGGCTGCTCAGCCACAAGGTAGAGCACCCATCTGGGAATGCCGAGAGTCTGCTGTGGATCTCAGCTGTTCAAGGAACGATGGCGAAGACTGGAAATTGAAGTTCAGCGACAGGTAGACAAGCGAAGTTGAGACTGGAGTGAATCTGTGATGAAGCTCTCTAGCGTTTTGCAAGTTGATGTGTAGCAAGTCGTTGTCCTCATAGACAATCATGAAGTCGAGAACTTTCTCAGGAAAAAAAGCTATAACAATCTTTCTTCTCTCTTCCTTTAATATAGTTCGAGCTGCCGGTTGGGCCTCCCACATCCAGGATGGGCGTTCGTCCTCATCTGCTGGCCCGTAAGTCACTCACACACACCTATAAGCTCTGCCCTGGATGTTTCCTAATCCCTCCAGGTTGACATTATCTGTTTAACAATCACAGTCATCAAAACAAAATGGGTGACACTGTGTCCTCCTAACACTGACAGTGGAGCCCTGTGGGGAAAGTTCCTCTTATAGATCATTCTGTGTCTACCCACAGAAAAGAAGGTGAGCTATATCTATCTCTCTTCAAACTTGAGCCCACAACAAGGACTTGGAGGCAGATAGATTATTTGGGAGGAGACCCCCAGGAAGCAGGAGTGGAGGAGCAAGAGAACGGCACAGGACGGGGGAAGTGACAGCATAATGCTGCATGATCACAACTGCCGCCATGACAACCAGCTCTCTGTGGGCAATGTCCAGGCCACCACCCAGAACTGTCCAGCAGCAGAGCATGCATGCACCAGCTCCTGCCCTGCGTCAGGACTTGTTCCTCCACCCAGACCCTAGCCACTGGCTTCAGGACTCTACATGAACACGGGCCATCCCGGCCCCCACCTTGTCAGAGACAGTCCCAGACAAAATGAAGGAAGGTGCACCCAGCACAGAGAAGACAGATCACAACATAATCATCACAATGAGGTGTAAGACTGGTAATAAAGGGAAGTAGAAGCCAAATATGGCGTCCCCACCTGTTACCCCAGCACTCAGGAGACTGGGCCATGTGTTTGTGATAAACTTGGGCTGCCTATTGAGTTCAAGACCAGCCTAGACTGCCAAGCAAGACTGTGTCTCTGAAAAAAATGTACAAAGAGAAATAAAAATGATCAGGATGTAGTATGTAAATATACCATTTCCCGAAGCTGATGTAATTTTTATGCATCGCAAATACATATTAATGGAAAATAAGTTTAGGGGGAAAAATAGACTCAGTAGTAAAAGAATTGACAAGATCCAGAAGTAGCAAGGTAGAAAATGTGTTTAAATCTAGCAGTGTGAAGAAGTCAGAAGGACAGCTTCGTGAAAGAGGAGAATTCAGAGGGGAGCTTTGACGGCTGAGTGGGAGTTCACCACAACAGGAAGATAAAAGACTTGAAGGTAAGACTTCATAGTGTGCTTGCGGTGCTGTGGGTGTTTGGTATTTCTAGTGACCACAGGTCAAGAAGGAGAGGGACAGCCTGCTGAGGAAGGCAGGGCCTAGAACAGAGAAAGTCCTGTACCTTTCCAAGTATCTTAAATTTCTGCCAAAGGCTAATTTTTATTTTTAACTTGTCATTCAGTAAAATTTACCTTTTATTGTACAGTTCCAATAATTTTCACAGATAGAGAGAGAGAAAGAGAGAAAGGTAGCGACATCCATAATCAAGAACAGAATAAATTTGGTTGTTTGTTTGCATTTGTAATTTTGGGGGATTGAACTCAGGGTCTTCACTCCAAGCAACACCCCAGCCCTTTTTATTGTTATTTGAGGCACAGTTTCACCACAATTTTATAATCTCAAAAAACCTCCCTTTATAACAAAACCCCCTCAAACATCTGGCAAACATTATTCTCCTGTATTTGTGTCTGTCTGTAAACATAATCTGAATGGTTACCTATGGAACCTTATAAGGCTGGCCTCCTTCACATGAAATCTTTAAAATTCATCCTAGGATCTCCCTATATCAATAGATAATCTTCTTTATTGCTATGTCACAGTCCATCTTGTGGATATTTATCGATTCACTTGTTGGAGGTCATGTGAGCTGCTGCTATTGTAATCTGGGGTAATTATAAATAGAGCTGCTACGAGCGTTTATCCACAAGTCTATGTAAATATAAATTTTATTTTTTCTAAGGAAAACACCCAGGGTTGGGTGGCTTTTCAAGAAACTGGTGAACTGGCGTCAGAATCGTCGCATTGGTATGCCTTGTCACCGACAGTCGGTGAGGGTTCCTGTTGCTCCTCATATCCATCAGCGATTGGACGCATTTTTAAATGTCAGCCATTCCAATATGTAGGAAGCAGTCTGTACCAAGGGTCTAAAGCAAAAAGATAACATGACCAAGATGGAGAAAAAATAACAGACAACAAAACCAGCTAGGAGAGTGAAGCAGCAATATAGACAAGCAACGCTGGTTGCCTGGACAGGGAGCGTGGCAGTCATGATGAAGGGTAGAAGAGGGAACTTTTCTCAGGGCCGTGAAAAGGTATTTTCAGGCTTCTGTTTATCAAGATCTCTAAGTCCCACCCAGAGAGGAAGCCAGAATTCCACTTGCTGGGCTAGATGGGTCCATGGGGCGTGGAGCAGCCTCCCTCCCTGCTAACCGTGAATCCTGTGTGGATGATTGCACCAAAGTTTGGCTCCGTTTACTATCGAAATTCACATCCTGCTCTGTAGAAAGAGACAGGTCTATCTAACAGCCTGTGTTTGCAGAATGATAAGCCTGCAACAGGCTGCATTTGGGGAGGGACCTATGCAAGTTATAAACTTGAATGCAAATGTCTCAGACAAGAGACTCGCATGTGGGACAGCTGGAGAAAGAGGCAGAGAACCTCACCCAGTATCCACCCACAGTTTTCTTCCTTGTGACCTCTTGTCTGAAGTCCTGCTGAGTTTGGGGAGTTGTTTTCTCTTCGGTCCAGTCTTTCTTTGATGAGGAAATAAGTCTTGAGATAAAATAAAACACGAATACCAGGAAGCAGAAATGCTAATCGAAAGCTGCCGATGTGATGTGATATTTGAGGCTTACATTTAATAAGGGTTCCAGTGGGTGAGTGCCAAGGCTCTGGTTACCGGAGGAAAGGAAGCTTTGGAGAAGACACTCTGAGACTTGCCCCAAAAGAGGGATCCCTGGTTATTCTGACCAGCCCAGTAATGGGTCCCAGGATAACAGAGGCGAGCAGAACTGGACTCCACCAAGAAAAAAAAGATCTGAGCGGAAAATAAAAAATCTGCAGAAATTTCCTTCCTCTCCTTTCTACAGCGTCCTCTCTTCCATACGAGCCCCAAATATTATAACTTATTCCAAAATTTTCTAAGCTCTTTCTTATTGTTGCTTTCTCTGAACTACACAATAGCTCTACTATTACTATTACACTTTCCCATTGAAGAAACTGAGGCTGGAGCAGGTAAAGGATTTATCCAAGGCCACACATTAGGTCCAGGTAGAACCAAGATCAAAACTCAGTTCAGGCCCTACAACCGAAATAATCTTCCTGCATATGCTGCCTCTTCTGGAGGTTACTGTGCCTCCCAGAGCAAAATGGATGTCGTGGCAGTCTGGTTCATCTCCATAGAGGACTTCGGTTGGGTTGGATCCTCCACTTTCACTCTCTGGGAACTGGTTTTCCTGCTCTTCCTCCGTGTGTTTACAGAAGCCATGTCTGAACAATGGGATGCGCATTGCTCAACCTGAAACTGATTGGACCACGTAGACACCTGACTCAAGAGGAACCAATCAGAACTTGGATTAACCAACCAGCATTCCCTGCTGCAGGAACTGGGGATACCACCCGACAAAGAAAAGTTGTTCTCTAGAGGGCTGCCACATGTGTGTGTGACCTTTGACTATGTCTTTCAGTACATGGAATGGGAAACAGAATCTACAGGAGAAAGAAACCCAGAGCTAAAAAGCAGAGTAGATTAGGAAAATGAACATGGCTAGGTAAGCAGTTAGGAGCCTTCCAGAAAGGAGAATCCATGAAAGCTGTTTGGGGGTCCCACAGCCTATCTGATTCTTTTATTTACTGAGGTGAGGAGAGGAAGAAGAGGTAAGAAGAAAGGAGGGAGGAGGAAGAAGAAGTAGAAGAAAAACTCAATGAATACAGATACTCTTGCTTTCCTGTACAGAACTTACTACCATGTTAAATCATCTAACTTACTTAGGAATTGTCTGCTTCTTTCATTAGGGTTTCAGCTCCCTGGGTACAGGGACCTTGCTTCTCCAAGCTACAGCCTCAGTGCCCAGCACCGCGCCCGGCATCAGGCACATTAGGCCCTTGCAACACCATTGTTGAACAAATCAATACATGCATAGAATGGATAGTGAGTCTCTCAGAAGAAGGTGGAAAGCTGAGGTCTGAAGAGGAGGGAATTGACTAAGTTTTCACAGTGTGCTTGCATCTGACCTGGACCTGGATGTAGGCCTCCCACCTCTCTGTCCAGGGCTGGAGGATCAGATGCCAAGAACAGGAGCACGACAGTCGCTGAGTATCAGGAAGCCCTTGTGCACCTGATGCTATGCTAAGACTTTCCCTCACCCTGGCCCACTTAAACCTCACACATGCCTAGGGAAGAGGCACTATGGCTCCCATTGCAGACAAGGAAACGGAAGTCTCAGAGGTACTGCACAATTTCCCCTATGCCCCACACTTAGAACATGGCAGGACACTCCTCTCTTGTCTCTTTGACCATCACTTCTGCCATTTTGCTATAAAGTTTTTTAGGTACCAGTGCCCTTGTGCTGCCCCTAGCAACTCAGGATCCTCGCCCAATCCATCAGACTTTTCCTTGCTGGACCACCAACATGTGCTATTATACCATCTGTCTTACCTGTCAAAATATATCTGTCCTATGTCCCATTCCCTTGGATGCCTACAGTTTGAGATGCCCTCTAAAAAAAGAATCTATGTTAAAGCAACAATTTTTGAGAGGCTGATGATATTACACTTAGCACAGAATTTATTGTCTTAGTTACTTTCTCATCACTGTGCCTCAATACCCAGCATCCACAACTTTAGGGAAGAAAGATTTATTGTAGCTTACAATTTCAGAAAGTCACAGTCCACTCGTGGATGGGTGGCTAGAAAATGGTGGAATCATAGGTGGGCCTGCAGCTCAAACCAGAGCTGGAGCCAGAGCCAAAACCAGTGCTCCAGAGACAGAGTTCCTCATAGCAGCATGGTGGAAGAGACCAGACTCAAACAAAGGGCAGACCAGTACACACCCCTCTAGGCCAAGCCCCAAGCGTCCACCTTTTCCAGCCAGGCCCCACCTCCCAAGACACAGTATCTATAGGTACTTGAGGCTTTTGGAGGACACTCCAGATTCAAACCACAACACTTAGGAAAAATGGAACCCAGCACTGTGACAAGCCAGTAAGGCAGCCCTTTAAGTTGAAGGCCCTTTGGACCCATTCCGTGACAAATATGTGTTTTACCAATACAGGTAGTCAGCTTGTCAACTAGGACACAGGACAGAGCCTAAAAGGAAAATCAATCGATCAATGAATTAGATACAACAAGAATTAAATGTGAGGCCAGAAGGCCAGTGACCAAAATCCAACTCTACCCGTTGCTAGCTTTGTGTCTTTACTATGACGGGGCTTCTGCGAATGCCCTTAAGGTTTTTAAAATGAGGATGCCAATACTGCCTTACAGGCGACTCATCTGGGAAAATTCTCCTAATTAACATATGTCAAAAATCATGACGGCAGATTCCAGACATTTGTGCACAAGCATTATTGTGAGCTCCTCCTGTGAGCCAGGCCTGTGCTAAGTATTGAAGCCAGCCATGGCTGTTACTAAGGCTGACTTTGTGCTTGAAAAGGCGCAGGCCAAAGCTTCCCCTATGACTGCTCCTGGACTTAGGAACACAAGACTGCTCCAGCCAAGGTTAATTGGTTAAATTTATTAAGCTCAAGAAAAAGAATTCCACTTGGCAATTAAGTTTGCAAATATTGTACAGCCTTAGTGGATTTCTCCAAATTGATGCGTTCTTTTTCATGTTATAATCAATTAGTGGGTGTTTCGGTTGCCTAATTAGCTCTGCATGTAAATTAATCTCTGCATATTGAAAGTATAAACCTAGCCTTGTAGTCTTGGCTTGTTTTTAAGATATATCAAATTACTACAGCCCCAGAAAAAGTTCTTGGTTTTGAGAGTCACCAAAAGCCAGCAAGTCCCCTTAGCTGGCAGAATGTGTGGTCTTAGGGAGGATTAGGTATATAATAGCCAGGCTAATTATTTTTACCCATGGAGAGGTCCCGTGTCAACTCCTATTGCCACTCTGAGGCAAAGCTGCCTGTTGAATGGTTAAATTATCTGAGCCACTTATGTCTCATGCCCAGGTCTTGATACTGCCAAGAAATAAAATACGTATTTCCTGTTCCCCGGGCAGAAGTGAGAGCTGGCAGGTAGAACCAATTCCCTGCCTCACTAAGAATGCTGGAGGTGGGGATGAGTTAAATTCATGACCAGTTCTTACTCTACAACCCACGGGAAATTCCCCCTCCCCCAAGGACCTTCCTCTGACCAAGTCCTGCCTTGTCCTTATCACCAATATCCCCTCCACCTGGCTGTCTCCTATTTGGCACCAGGTGTGAGTTCGTGGCATCCACACACTTTTGGAATCAAACAGGCCTGGTGGGTTCAAACCCTGATTCTGCTCTCTACTGTGTAACATGAGGGTAATATATTCCACTTGCACACTCAGCCCAAGAGACGGTCAAATGAGAATAACACTGTTTTTTGGGGGGTGGGGAAGGGGATGTTGTTGTTTGGGGTTTTTTAATTTTATTTTTATACAGAATCTCACTAAGTCACTAAGTTTTCCCAGGAAAGTTTGAACTTGCCATCCCCTGCCTCAGCCTCGCAGAGTACTAGCATCATAGGCATTCCCTACCATACCCAGCTCTAGAGCAGCATTTTAAAGATTTTGACAAATGTAAAAACACTGTACAAGTGGCATACAGTGGTGATTATTTTATATTTTATGTTGTTTCCTGGAAGCTCAAAGCAGTGGCTTGGCTATTGCTGATTGCTCTACCAGAGTGCCAGGTGCCCCACTGCGCCCAGCCCACAATGGTCTGTAGTATACCCAAGCTCTCAATACAGTTGAGATGAGAGTACTCTGGCCCGGGCCAGTTTTCCTAAGTTGTGTGGTTCCTGAACTTCTTTTGGTCTGGCTTTCTGTAGCTTATTTTCATAAATTTGGGAGAAGTAACCTTCCATCTCTAGAGTCACTACATCCTTGGGGTCTGTAAACAGGGCTGCCTACATAACCAGCTCCCACCTGCTTCTGTCCTAATCCTTTACATGTGGTCAATAGTAACAAGACTAAGTCAAATTTGCCTATGCCTCGGTCAGGAGAAAATGTACTCTGGGGACAGAGCACCCCATCGAGTCCTTGGAAACATGGCCAGAACATATTCTCTATTTAGAGTCCCGGGGACTGTGCAAAGCATTCAGGACTCGTTCATGGAGCTGTGGTGCAGTGAAGGATGTCCCCAAGTGGCCAGCAGCCAATGCCCACCATTGGAACTCTACTCGTGCAGTATTAAAGCTCTGAGGGAGGGACCCAACCAATCCCCTCTCCTGGACACAAGGGGAAGGAGAGCTCCCTAAGGCAGGGACTCCTGCCTAAACCCTCAGCACAACACTGAACACAGAGTAGAACATACAGGAATGCCAGAAGACATGAACACAAGTAAAGGAATGTTATGGTTTGGATGTGGAATGTGCCCAAGAGCCTCATGTGTTTGGAACTGTGTATTATTGGGTGGTAGGGCCTGCCTAGAAGGGGCAAGTGTGTAAGGTTTGACCTAGAAGAAGGATTGGGACGATTTGTTGAGATGAGCGTTGCCTAGGGCAAAGACGTCACATGTTTGTTATTGACTGGTGGGCTGGGACGTGAGGGAGGGGAAACTGGCAGCATCAAGTATTTGAAGGAAGAAGAAATGTGTTGCAGCTTCGTCCTGGGAGAGCTCATCTGCTGGCTCCCGCTTCCCTTGGCTTCCGTCTGCAACGGGGTGAGCAGCTCTCCAGCCTCTGCCACGTCCCTGCACCATTGTTGGCTGCCCCATCAACGGACTGAGTGTGTGAGACCTTCTGAAACTGTGAGCCAAATAAATCTTTCCTCCCTTAAATTGTGGATGTTGGGGATTCTGGCACAGCAACAAGATAAGTAGCTAAGACAAGGAATAAGTGAAACTAAAAGATAAAGAAATTAAGGAATAAACAACTGAGCAGAGAAACGTAAGAATAAATGAGAAAATGCGAGTTTGACATCGGTGTCTTCATTCTTACGTTGGTTGCGGTACTAGTCACTATAGTCACATTGCAGAAGCACCGCAGTCACCCATCAAAGGGGCAATAACAAAGACAGTCTGGCGTATGTTCACAATGGAGTACTACTCAGCCTTTAAAAATGCTGCCATTTACACAATACAGAGAGATTCGAAGAACGTTATGCTAAATGAAATAAGCCAGACCCAGAAAGACAAACACCATCTGTTTATTTATGTGTGGATTCTATAAAAAATGAACTCATTGTGGCAGAGAGTAGGAATGCAGGCACTAGATACTGGATGGGGGTGGGGGAAGAATGAGGCAACAATCAGTACAAAATCTCAGTTAATTAGGGAGGAATATATTTGATTTTTAAAATTTAGCTTCCTCTCCCTTTTTTTCAATCAATTGTGCAGTATGGTGAATATAGCCAATGATGAGTACTATATATTTAAATTTTACTGAATAAATTTCAAACGTTTGATCGCAAAAAAATGCTAAAAATTTGAAAGGCTGAATATGTTAATTAGCTTGATTTAATTATCTCACAGTGTAAGAAAAAAGATCATAGCACCACTTTGTACTCTTTAATATATACCACTGTAATATATCAATTAAAATGAAAGAAAAAAGAAAGGATGGGTTTGAATGATCCAAGCCAGCTTCCTTGTTCCCTTTCTTCTCTAGACAAAGCATTCTTCCAAGAGCTGGCAGTGTGAGCTGCACAAGAATGCACCCGTGCCGTGCCGTACCAAGGAGCAGCCCTCACCTCAGGCCCTGGTGTGCTCTCCAGCCACTGAGGTACCAGTTCCCCAACTGTCTTAAGTTCCATGGCTGCCTCACAATGCAGGTGTTAATGTAGCCAAGAGTTAGTGTCCGGAATCTGCACCCAAAACCCCATGACTCTCATTTGCCAACACATAAGCAGGCAGAACTTCCTCAAGGAATCACAGGTCCAGAAACATGGGCCAGGGCCTCCTCACAAACAGCCCACAGTGACACTTCCGTCGAGCAGGTGATGGAGGCTGAGACTCTTCACTTAAACCCTGGGGAGAAGGAGCTCTGTCCCCTTGATTTGGAACTAAAGCCTCCTGGCTCTCAGCTTCCAAAGCCTGGTGTTCGCGCTATCCTGTAGCACCCATCCACTGTGACACTCTGACATAGGAGATGACGAAGGCCAGCCCACTTGGGTGGAGAATCCACTCAGCATAACACCCGGCAGCCACCCATGCAGGCTGCACGGCTAAACACAAGTTTTCTGGAGGAACCGTAACAATGAGTTTTCTGTGATACCCCTCTCCGCTCTGCTCAAGGATAGAGCACACAGCCTGGACTCTTTTCAAGCTGCCAACTAACCAGCTTATACCTTCCCCTCTCCCCGGCACACATGCCACACTCCTGCCAAACACCAGCAAGACTCACTGTTCCCAGATTTTCTCCTGGGCTTCCCTCATCTCTCTCCCCTCTCTCTTACAAATCCTGTGTTTTGGGTCACAATCCACTGACCACTTTCCCTCACTAGGAAGGTCACCAGTCTTGTTTGACTGAGCCTGACAGACCAATCCTGGAATGGTAGGTTTCCAGTTTGAAAACCGGACAGTCTCTGGCAAACCGAGACAAGCTGGTATTCCAAGTACGTAAATTTCTGGTAAAATACCCGTCTCTGAGTCATTTCTAAAACCTAACGCCCCACATAAATTTAAAACATAGGGGTTTTCTTCAGCGGTGCATGTACTAAAATTAGAATGATGCAGGAAAAATCCCTACTCAAAGAGAACGTGCAAAGTCATGAACAGTAATTTTAAAAGCCACAGGAGCATAGTAAGTGCTTAATAAACAGCACCCATGGCTATTGTTATAATAGTCGTTGCTGTTGTATTCAGGCTGTCCCATTGCTTGGTCACTCCTTCTACCCTCCAGGGGTCAAGGTCAGCAATTCGCCCCTCACAGACTGTTTACTATAGGTCACATTGCATCAAGTCCTTCTCTGTGTTCCCCATACCAAGCAAATGCCTTACCCTCAAGCTACACCGCAGCCCTGCCAAATTAAGCATTTTAATGCAACAGAATTCCCTGGGTTCCTACCAGGCCTCTAAGAGTGTTGTAGGGGCCCAGAAAATGATGTCCCACGGGGTGGCACTTGACTCATTGAATACTTTGAACTATAAAAGCCATCTCAAGTTCCCTCTGACCTGCACCAATCTACGTCCTCTTTCTCCTCCTAAGGGAAGGACAGGTAGGGATGACTCTCCAGCCTCCTTCCTTGGCCACCAGAGCTCCTCCAGAAGGAGAGCCGTTGCCTGGACTCCTCTGTCTGAGCCTTGGGAAGCAGAGAAGATTAACTGCAGGAAAGGAGATCAAGGATCTGACCCCTGGCCCAGGGGGACTTTGCTACAGCACCAATCAGTTCCTCAGAGAACTTTGCTTGGCACTGTCTTTTCAGAGCAAGACAGAGTACTTGCCACGCGCCCACCCCCTCAGCCTTCCACTGTGGACCCAGGCCTCTAAGCCTTTCCATCACCTCTCCCCACAGAAGCCGCCGCCCCACTCCTTTCTGTAGCCCTCAGCCCTATTTAGGCTCCAACCACTGGCCTTTTCATTGAGTTTCGTACTTCATGCAATTCCCATGTGCTTTTTTGCACATCAGTAAATGTATATACCTTGTCATCCCTTAGCTTGTCTATTATTTGTTTGCTTCTGCAGACTTAAGTGCAGAACATTCAGAGGGCAGAGGGGGGCCCCCTGCCCTACACTGTGTATGGCAAAGGGCCAACCCTAAACTGCAAACAGAATCTGCTCTGCTGCAAAAGGCTTACAGCTCCGGGTAGGGCCAGACACGAGCACGCGCACACAGTGTTCCTATGTCACACTGTATCATGGCAGGAGCTGAGGAGATTCCCAGTGCCCTGGGAGTTCACATGCATTGGAGAGCCAGACAGACCTTCCCCCGCAAGTCTTGTTTAAAGACTAAGCGGGTACTAGTAAGAATTAGTAAATACTAAAAGGTAAGTTGCTCACTCTGAGAGATATAAATGAACCTGCAAATTTTAGGTGCTTCTTCCATTCTTAAGAGCGATGAATGAGAAATCTAGCTATTTAAACAAAGACGATGGTAAAAGTAATAGGCTTTCATGTACCATAATTATCTCACATCCAGCCGCTTTGCAAGGACTGCCATATACGTATGTCCTGACTTGGGCAACAGTGCTCCGTAAAATTCCAGTTGACCCAAAGACTGGATATGGATAGATAAGATCTCTCTCTCTCTCTTTCTCTCTCTCTGTATGTGTGTGTCTTTGTGTCTTTCTTTCTCTGTCTCTTCTCTCAGTACTGATGCACAAGTCTACAGCCTTCACGCTGAACTGTATCCCCAGACCGTTTTTGATTTTGATAGGATCTCACTACGTTGCTAAATTGCCCTGGCTGAGATCAAACTTGAGATCTTACTGCTTCAGCCTCCCAGAGTGCTGGGACTACAGGCCCGCGTCACCAGGCCCATTAAGGGAGTGCCCCTGACTTTTAAAGGTTCCCTACCTTCTTCAGAGACACCATATATGTATCAAGACCCCAGGGCCATGTCGGGTGAAGGAAGAGTATGAAAAGCAAGTGAGAGGCGAGTCAAGAGCTCATTTTGTTCCCTACTAAAATATGCCCTGGTCCCTTAAGGTCATGCTGGTCATCTGCCTTTTCTGGGGCTTACTTTCTATGTTTTCACTTTTTTTAAGTGCTCAGGGTGAAGCCCAGGGACCAAGCCCATTAGGCAAGTGCTGCACCACTGAACCCTATCCACAGATACGGTACTGACAACTTCCCTCCACCTTAGCTGTCGGATGGAGTTTTTACGGGTAGAAAATAAGATCTGGGAAAATGGTGACCACCAGCAGCCCTCCTCCCCTCCAGACAGGGGCCACTTCAAAACAGGAACATGATGGCACGGGCATAGGGGAGAGCGGGGGGAGTCTGTGGCGCAGCTGAAAGTCGCATGGTATGACAAGGTAGAGTGATCACACAGGCTCTAGATTCAGAAACACCTGGGCTTGAATCCAAGCCCTGCCCTCTTCTAGTCATGTGACCTTGGGCTAGTGACTGCCATCTCACTGCCTCTGTGTTCCATTAATGTAATGGGATAAAAAAAAATAGCCACTGTAAAAAGTTGAGAAAGACAGAAAAACAAAGGGGCCAGTGTAATATTCAGGTGCCACTTTCTAGCCATGATCCTTAAAACAACCCAAGCTCTTTCCTTCCACAGAGTGTCAGTGTATGCTGTACCCTGTGCCTGGACCGCTGTTCCTCGGGCCTGCCCTGGGTATCCTTTCATCCTTACCTTAAATATCATGCCCTCTGTGAGACCCTTCCTGTTCACCCCACTCGGGGAGACTTCTGTAAATCTTTATCCAAAAACTCCACTGGGTACCTCCATTAGCAATTTATTTTTGTGTAAAGACATAAAATTAAGTAGCTTTCAAACAGACATTCATTACCTTGATCCTATGGGGTCAAGGATCTGGCTTTGGCTTAACTGAGTCCTGTGAGTCCTCAGGGCCTCCTGGCTCAGGGCCTCCCTCAGGCTCAAATGACATACTGGCTGAGGCCATGGGCATCTCCAGGGTTCAGTGAGGAAGGGCTCTCCTCACTCAAGGAGCTCCCAGCAGGCTTCACTCTGGTGCTCACTGCCAATTAACTAACTGCATACTCAGTTGCTTGCCATGTAGGCCCACCTGACATAGGACTAGACGCATGCATGTGCACGCACACACACACACACACACACACACACACACACACACACACACACAGCAGCAGCAGCAGCAGCAGCCATGAGTTCATTGGAGTGAGGGGAGAGAGAGAAATGGAGGAGTGATAAGATAAAACTCACACTTTTTCTTATTTTAGAAGGAACATCCCACCACTTCTGTCACATTCTGTTCTCTAGAAGCCTATTACCAGCCTCCATGCACATGGCAGGACAGAACATTCCAGAAGAACGTGACTACGGGGAGAACCCCTGAGCCCATGTTGGAGACAGCCCACCAGAACAACCTTGGTAACACTTTCCCACGTTTATTATTTTCCACTCATTCCCCCACTGTTGCCTCTGATGCCTCTACAAGACGGAAGCCCCGTGAGGGCAGGGATTATGTGCAAGACCAACACTGGGGGCTCCCTAAATGAGTGACAAAGGCATCTGTGACGGGTGCCCACCATGGGCCGGCTCTTGCGCTGGTAGGCCGTGGGGAGCAAGGCTGGCCATGCCTCCACATTCCTGTGTGCCACAGGCTGGTGAATACGCAGGTGCTGTGGGCAGTGTCTCCACTGTTCTGGTCTTTTTTCCTTGTTATTTTTTTAACCTCATGAGGAAACCACACTCTTGCCTTGTAAAGAGACTGAGAAATTTCCCAATTTCTGCAAAAGATTTGTTTTGCCTTCCGGGTCCCTGTCATCATTTCTGATATCGTGCCAACTCATCCCTCTGTGTTGGGAGGAGGAAGGGGCAGCAGGGGAAGCACAGGCAGGCAGCGGAAGGAGAAAAGTTCTACGGGCTCGATAATCCTCTGAAGCTTTTGACGCATCGGTCGGCCAGGGGCCTGAGAGCTGACTGTCTGCTGCCTGCTGCCCTGTTTGACGAATCGCTTGCCAGAGAGCCTGGCCAGCGGGAGCTTTGACCTTGGAAGGAGAGCGATCTGTCTTCATGGAGACACGCTGTCATAAGCACATGTCTCAATTTCGCCTGGGAAGGTGCTGAGGCTGCGCGAGACACGGCTAAGGAGGAAAAATGTGTGGCCCATCCGGGGCCATGGAAGGAGCTAAAATTAACGCAGAGTGACCCTGGAGGGCAGGCTAGAAATCAGCGCGCTTCCCTCCGGTGGCACTAAGACCTCAGCAAGGCCAGCAGCACAGTCGCTCTATCCTTGGGGCCACCGTGCCCCTTACCTCCATGTCTCAAGACCTGGCTCGTCATCTATCACTGAGGACCACGGGGACCAAGCTGCTCAGTTATCACCAAGGACAAGCGAGAGAGAGATCTTCGAAGGCAGTGCCTTGGCCACCCAGGTCCCTCACAGAACAAAGGAAAAAGAAAGGAAAGCTTACACTGACCTCTACTCCATCCCGAAGACCAAGGAGGTGATGCCCCGGGGCACAGGGCAAATGATAACTCTGGCACCTCCACAGCTGCCTCTCCAAGGACCCGGCAGGGCTGCCCCCTCCGTCTGTGCTGACAGCTCCATGGGAGATTTATCTGCCAGGATCTGGGGTTGCCGCACAAGCTGCAAACTCATGAATCTGGCATTGACTGAAGCCCGAGGTGTGCTTATTAAAGAGGAGAAAGGGACAGACAGAAGAGCTCAGAGCTCCTGCCGGGCCTAGTTTTGAGCGACACAGGACCCAGGCATTCTGGGATGGTTGGGCTTGGCTATTTCAGGACGAACTGGACAAATACATCATGTTCACGGGGAGAAAATAAAAGCCAGAGGTGCTCTGGGAAGATCAGCGCGGGCAACTGATGAAGAGCGCTCACTGGGGGAGGCCAGAGGATGATGAGGGGCTTCTGAGGGATGGGCTGGAGGCTTTCAGCCCTCAGCAGCCACGCGGCCCTGCTGTCAGGTGATGTGTCATCCCTGTCATGTGCCATGCCCACAGGAGCACCGGGAGAAGAGACGGGAACAGGCCGTGCTGCCGAGGTGCGGCCACAGCCAGTCTGCCTAGCGACAGAGGGGTGGACAAGATGGCCTCCCGGGACATTCTCTCAGAACAGCTGTGCTTTGTCTCCCGATATTCGTGTGAACGTTTTTTTCTTTTCTTTTCTTTTCTTATCTTCTCAGTCTCCATTTGATTGCGTTGACCGAGCCATTTTATATCACCAAGTATCAGGGAGCCAATGAACCAGTCCTGAGTTTTCATCCAGCATTTTTTAAAAAGACAGGGTCTCACCCCAAACTCCTGGACTCAAGTAATTCTCCTGCCTCAGTCTCCCAGGAAACTAAAATTACAAGCAAAAAATACCAGGCTCAGCTCTGGTCCTGAATTTCTCAAAAGACGATGTGTATATATCTATTGTCATTTTATCTTCACGTTCCAAGAGGTGACTTCAGACATGGTAACCAACAAGCTTAGGCTAGGCACAAGTCAACTACTCATCTCTGGCCCCAGCCAAAGACATAAGGAGATTCAGCCAGCTCCATGCAGGCATTCTCACCCCTAAGGGCACACTGTGCTCTGAAGAAAGAGTCCCATGAGAGTCCTCAGGGTTTTTATGGGATGCAGAGAACAGTCGAGATCTTCCCAAAATACAATGTGAATGACATGGTATGCAATTACCAAGTATTAGCCAATAGTTTTGCCCAATAATTACTCAGTGTTACCCATGTCACCATAGTGCTAGGGCATCATGGGACTGGTGCACAGAGGCTTCCCCGAGTGCCTGCATCTGCTCCATTTTGTGTCATTGCCAACTTGATTCTACCCCAGCGCGGACAATATTAATCTAGTCACTTTATTATAGCCTGGAAAATAATCTTTATTTTGGGGTAAGGCTGTTCTTATCCCCTAGAAAGGTTTAAAGCTCACTGAAGATTAATGACCTATCAATGTTCTTAAAGGAAATTATACTTGGAAGACACGGGAAACAGCCATTCACATGAATTCCGCTTGGGGCAAAGCCCACCAAATTCTTGTGCCTTCTTTTAGGCATGTACTTGTTAGCTTATTTCTGTTTTTTTTTTTAATAAGACTTCATCCAATTCCAATATTCAAGGAAGTGGAAAATAATGTGAAATACACTGACACTTAAGCTTCACCACCAGATTTTCGTCTGTGAGCCTGGGAAGCCAGAACTTCTGGTATTCCTGGAGCAGTCATCTGTCTGGATTTTTATATGATAATTCCAAGTTCAAAGCAGGCAATCCAAGCAGATATTTTAATCACTTGGAGGTGTTTTTTTCAGCAGGAAGAAACAAAACATATTTGAGTGCCAGATTTGATCCTCTGGCAAATATGTTACACTTGATTTTGACGGTTGATTGTAATTCTAGTTTTATACTTGCTTGGATTTTGAAGTATTTTTAAACATTTAAGTGATCAACAGAAATGGCAGAGAGAAGAGAGGGAAGCGCTGAAAAGAAAATAGCAAGTACCTTCTCTTTTATCAAAGTGCTTAGATGTCATTCAAAATATGAAGGCTCCATGAGAGGTAGATTGAGAGAAGAGAGAAGTGGGGGGTGGGTGGGTGGGAAATAAAGATGTGTCAGGCTGGGCCAGGCCTGTGTCCTCCTGACTTTCCCCAGAGACCCTCTAAGAAATGACAGCTGTTTGTGCTGCCTAAGTCCCTCTTTACTGGCTGCCACAAGATGTCACTGACCTGCTGGAAGAAAGGTCCTTGGGTCACTCTAATCTGTGTACTACACACCAATCAATAACTGGGGGAATTACACCCCCCATAAACATGTAACTCAATCAGTTCTGAGAAGGTGGGAGCAGAATTTACCCCCCGAAAACCTGCTGTGAACAGCAGAAAATGTGGGTGATTTCATTATCTGAGATTGCTTTGTCATATTTCTGCTGAACTGAAGGATAACTGAAATGAACATTAATAATTCAGCACCACGGCCAGAGCTGCAGCACTATGGGGGCCTTGCTGTTCCAGTGTTGAGCATCTTCTGGGGTTGGGAGTTGGAAACCCTTGGACATCATTGCCCAGAAAGAGCCCCCAACCCCCAGCCACAGTCGGATCTCCTGGGCAGCACCTGCAATAGAGGGGACAAGTGTCTCTTCCAGAATCTTTTTTGGCCATGGGATTTTTTTTTCTTTCTGCGTTTGTTTTTTGGCTTCTATGGCTGAAGATGCAGGTTGAGGTGAATTGTAGAAACAGTTTTTAGTTCCTAAACTTTCCCCACTTCCCTGTGAGTCTCCTTCACTTTCTCCTTTTGCTTCCGCCTCCTCTTATCTTTTTCTACCCTTTTGCTTCTGTTCTACTCCACTTATTATCCTTTTTTAAAAAAATATAGAAATCTATCATGTCAAAGAAAATGTGCCCTTAGAGGTTTCTGATGCCAAGGTTGGTGAGCCCAAATAACTGTGGGATCGAGTAGGTTGTAGACTTGGAAATGGGACAGGAGCTCAATGCTACCAAGAAGTTCTACTATAAGCAACGAGACAGTGTATGTATCCTACCTAAATACATTCAAATTTATACTTTTAAAATTCAATGTTGACTAAACTCTCTCTCTCTCTCTCTCTCTCTCTCTCTCTCTCTCGCTCTCTCTCTCTCTCTCTCTCTCTCACACACACACACACACGCACACACACGTACATTTATGACCTGATGTAGTCTGTGAGCTCCCAGTTTGAAGAGCTTCCAGCCTAAGCTGGCCCCTTCTAGATAAAGGATGAAATCAAGGATCAGAGAAAGGGAAGTGACTTGCCCAAGGTAATGCAGGAGGTGGAGTCTCCTGACTCCCAAAGGACTAGAGCTTTCTTCCTTCATAAACTTATCCATGCTTGTCATTCAAGGTTTATTTAATTACTCATTCATCCCTGCCCTGCTTCTAGCCCCAAGCATTGAGTATGCAGATGAACAATTCCCATCCTCTACCCTCATAGACACTCGGTCTGTCTCTGGGAGGTCACACAGTATTATTCATATTTTGTGTGACAAGGGCTGGGACAGAGTCACAGGCTGTCAGCTTGGGATCCTTCAGGCACCAAGGAGACTTCCTGTCAGACCTCAGTCCGGGGCTTTTCAGGTCACCCTTACCACTGTCCTTGGACAGTCACCTGGAAAGCTCAGGTTGTTACGGCCTGGCCCCTAGATGATGAGCCCAAGGACATGTCACCATCAAAATGTCTGTTAGCCCACTTTGAGGCACACTGGAGAAAGGTCTTAACATTCTGGTTAGCAAGACGTTCCCCCTGCCCCTCAGCACAGAGAGGGGCTGAACAAACCGTCGAGCTCAGCTACTGCCCTCTGAGCCCAGACCTCTGCCACCTCACAGGCTCACAGTTGGGATGAAGGTCACAGTATGTCCCCAGCATGGCAAGAACCCAACCTGAGCTCAGGCTACCAAGTCCACTGACCAGCTCGCTGCTTCTCAAGCCACCGTCTCTATGCTCTGGAGGACTCTGTCACGTGTGAGCCACTGGGACTTAGAGAAAGTACAACGTCATTCACTCACCTGACCGCTCATTCAACAAGTATCAGGCCAAGTGTCTCCTATATTCTAGGCCTAGAAGTGTATGCGATCCAGACTTGGCCTCCAGCACCTCCTGCCCTACAGGGAGACAATGGCCATCACGGCTCTGTCTGCAGATCTGGATGAGAAAAACGGGGCCCAGAACTTTCTTTTTTGCTTCTCTACTTCTCCTCACAGAGACTTCCTCAAACTCTGGCCCTCCATTTTCTTTCTAACTTCATCTTGGAGTTTCAGGTAATCTCCAAACCCTCTTCCACTTTCATTCCTTTAGCTCTTATCACAATTCCATGAGGAATACTGGCTCTTTTAGTCTCTTATCAGATGAGGGAACTGGGGCTCACGAAGGAGCAGTGATCCACTTGTGTTCCAGGGATCGAATGGGGAGCTGGAAGGAAGTCCCAGTTTCTTCTGACATACATGAAGAAAGAAAGGAGAGTGTTCTGGGAGGGGACAGCGCCCTGGGACACAAGCACATCCTCACCTCCATGGAAAAGCCATATACCTGTGGCAGAGGCGCAGGTTCAGAGGCCAGACCTGCCTTATACTGTGAGAGCCTTGGCTAGAGCCAGGAGTTTTAGAAGAGAACTAGTTAAAGCCATAACGATTCCTAACACTAAATTAAACATTTATTCTTTACTAAGTATTTGCTGAGTCCTCAATACAGTGTCCTCAGGGACTTACATTTAATCTTTATAATAACCATGTGGAGATTGGTACAACCTCAGTACTATTTTGCAATGAGGAAGCAGTTGCTGAGGTTATTTCACAGGGCAGGAAGGGGAGAGGTGTGAGCGAGGGGTCAGGGCTCCATAAACAATGCCCTTAGCCTCTCTTGCATGTAGCTTGGCAAGCGTGCCACCTCATTCTGAGAAACTACTGATTTACAAGAAAGAGAAGAGGCCACAGATTAGTGATGGCACAAATGGATAGAAGGCCATGCAGGTGGCTGTCAGCTTGAAGAACCAGCCTGGAAGATTTGTTCTGCCTTTAACAAGTACAGGTGCCAGCGCCTTCTTCAGAGAGACACAGCCAAGTAAACAGTGACCCTCGCAGTATAGCGAATTCACATTTTTTTTTTTTTGAAAAGCTCAACAAAATCAGCACCAGATGCCTGCTACCTGTTTCTACTGATACTGTGCTTTTCTAGCTAAAACCTGTGACCCTGGGCTGTTCCCCCGAACACAGAACCCACCAAACCAGTGTCAATTGTACTTGCTATTGCTGTGCGACATGTTACCAAGCTTAGTGGCTTACCAAGGCCTACATTATCTTGTGGTTCATGGGGGGTCAGAACTCTGGTGCCTCAGCCCCAGGTTCTTCTGGAAGCCTGCATCAGAATACAGCCAGACCTGTCATCTAATCGGAAAGCTCGTCTGAGAAGGACGTGCTCCCTAGCTCGCTTGGTTCTGGGTGGGATTTAGGTCCTTGGTGGTGACTGGACCAAGACCTTCCTCTTCCTGCAGGCTGCTCGTCACAGACCAGCCTTGTTTCCTCACCACGTGAGCTGCTCCATCCCTACAGCCTGCTTCGCCAAAAGCATGCAGACTGAGAAAGCAACAGAGACCGTTCAGACAAGACAGAAATTACAGGAACCTTTTGTCAGCCGGTCCCAGAATTGACACCCTCTCACCATTGAGAGATTCTGTTCCTTAGAAGCCCATGAGTCAGGGCAGAGGCCTGTACAAAGCTGTGATTTCTAGGAAGCAGGGATCAAACAGATCTATATTAAGAGCTACTTACTACATAACTCATTACCATGTTAGTACAAATTAGTCTATCAGATCTTTACAAAAAAGTGGGTAGGTGACAGCAAAGAACATTAGACAAAAAGAGAAAAAAGAGACGATTTTGAAATCTGGACTCTGCCTTGGCAGGGTGAGCCTGGTGAGCAACTTTAAAACTGCTGAGAACCCAAATGTAGACTTCCCTGAGTTTCACTCCTCGCGTAGACTGGCGGAGGCAGAAAGACCTGGGCCAATCTGCATAGCTTTTCCCCTTTGTCCCTGCAGGATAGCTTTGGGGCTAAGTTGAAAACTGAGTTTCCCACAGTGGTGTGATTAGCACCATGGCTGCATCTTGCAGTAACCGAAGCATTCTCTCATCCAATGACCTAAGGACATGCCGCCTTAGCTACCTGTGCATATCGCCTCCAAAGCCTACACCACAGACACTGAGTGGTGGCTGGTTCTGCTGTGAAAACCACAGGTCCAACACTGTGGGATTAGCCTTGTCCCTGACACTTCGGGCTCTGCAGTTCACTGTACTTTCAAAGCCACAGCATTCTCCGGGGACGAATTATAGGAAAGAACACTTACTTTATTAAGAGACTTCTGACAGAGGCACATCATTAGCAAAGATTGACTTAACAAAGGCTTAATAAAGACGACAATGAGAAGATATTAACTCATTTGGCTCCTGTTTGAGAACCTGACACATTAGATGGAGGGCTTTTTGGGTTTTTTTTTTTCCAGGATCGGTGATGGATTGAATCTGTTTGCATTGGAAATTGGCTAATGTGCTGATGCCTGAGAAATCTTGTGCTGAAGCCAAGAAGACATTGAACCTGTCTAAATGCATAAACTACCTCCCCACCCACAAAGCTCACCACCACCCAAACCAGACCCTTCAGAGGCTGAGACATGTTGCACACAAGCCAGGAGTCTGTAAGATTCTCCTTACAGTGCAACTTTCCATTCGCGTTCGTTTATTTTAAGCAAATTATTCAGCCAAGTTGACAAGCATGAAAAAAACATGACCTGCCCTGGGCTTTTCAAAAAGATTTTTTTCTCCCAAATACGATTCATTGTGCTCTGATCTCTCACTGTATTTTTATCAAGTGCTCCATGCCAGGTTTAAAAAGGGCTCTGTCAGTTCTGTTGTTATGGCTGATTTCTTTGACTCTATTGTCATATGAACCCTGTATCAACCTGTGACCAAAAATTCCAAGTTTCCAGGAGGTCTGGAGGGGGTCTGGATCTGGGACTCCAGAGGCATATCATAAAGACACTCGATGGCACATATATATTGAGCCACTTACACATTACCAGTCCCCTTTTGGCACAGCGGGTGCCAGCTATGCACAGGGCACACTTGTTTCTCTGATTTCATGAAGGTTACATTCCAGAAGAGACAGACCGGAAGCAAATCAAGAGTCAGATGATAAGAAAACGCCTTTGGACACTGTCGAGTGCTAAGAAGAAAACAGAACAGGGTGGTATGAAAGAAAATCGCCCCAAGGAAGCCCCATTTGACCTTGAGAAGACTGAAGGAAGACCATTTGCTGGAAGGAACAGCAGCTTTCCATGTCACATACAGTGGGCACCACTCATCCAGCTAAGTCAAATTACAGCCATCATAGATTGTGTGACATGAAGCTCTTCACATGACCAGAGAAGAACAGAAAGAGCTAGCAGGGGCCATCCCAGGATGCGCACGCACTGTGACTTCCCTTCAGGAAGCATTAAAGCAGCAGCAAACACTTTGTCTCCTTTATTCACACATTCACAGAATCGAGCTCAGAGTCTGGCACAAAGGAGAAACTAAATATAACACATTGAACTTAAAAATGAATGGTAAATAAGGAGGGAATTGTCTTTTAAAAAGCACAGCTAGCTAGCCAAGGGCCAGAGATGAGTGATCCTTAGCATGCAGACCAACTAGGCATGGCACTCTGTATGTCTTCAAAATTATCAGCTACCATTTGTCAGACCATTATTATGTTCAATGCGTTCACTGAGCACACAGGTTGCCAATTCATATGTATCTCCTCTTGTAGTTCTCCCAAAACTCTCTCAGAAGGGTATCACTTCCCTGTTACACACAGACATACTGAACCACACTGATCCACCGCACTAGCCCATCTCACTGGCAAGTGGACACAGAAAATGGTGAAGGATAAAGGCACCATATTTCATGACAGTATTTTATTCCATTTAGCCCATAACCCTGGCACCCTAATGGGGAAGTCCTGGGAGAAATTGTTTCTAAGGGTCTCGCAGGGTTTATCATCCCGGATCCATGATGTCGTGACGGTCCTGATTCTCTTGCACTCCAATTATTCATCCTACTGCACGCCGAGCATCGGACGACTAAAGCTGTATCTGTACACAAATAGGCAATACTCTGTAGAACCAATGGACTCCCCCTAGCCAAGTAGTCCTCTGCCATGAAACAGAAAGAGTGAAACACAGAAACAGGCAAAATAATCGTCCATGTCTGTTTCTGGTCTTCTATGGCTCATTTCAAAAGCACATCAGCACTCTTTCAATCAGCCAAACGTGGCAGGAAGTTAGGTAAGAAACAGAAGCGAGAAGCACAGAACACAAACTAGGGACAAAAAGGAAAGTTAGCTAATGTCAAGGCCAGCCATCTTGTCCACGCAGGTAAGATGCTGCACTAGCTAATTTCAGTGGCCAAAACTGGTGGCCAGATACTCCAGCTGGTTTTTAGAATAATTCATATTCAACACAAAGCCGTCCCCCAAACCTCCCCACCATGTCTCCAACACAAGTCTGAAACTTTTTTGTCTCTGCCTTCCCTCTCTCAACCGTGTCTTCTCCTTCTTGCTTTTGGATTTCTTTTGAATTGTAGTGGCAAGAAAAAAGGAAATGTGTTTCTTTCCAGAGAAGTGGAAGAAGAATGTTGGCTATCTGATGATAGCACTCGTGGAGAGATAGACAACGCAGAACTAGAACAAAACGACCCCCACCTTTCTTTCTGGCATACCTTTTGTTTTCTGTCCAGCCCAAGGCACAGTGTGCATCCTCCATGCATGAGAAACTTCTGTGCTTGGGAAAGAATTCTGCCATTTGCCAGCTTCTCCCATCACCTGTCATGCTGTCTCCCCTTTCCCGCTCTTTAAATGTTTAACAGCCCCAAAACCCTGTGCTTATCTACGCCCTTCCCTGTGAAGGGCCTAGTCTGAACAACCCGACACCACTACCTAGTGCTGGATGATCCAGGATGACTTTCCTTAACCCTTCTGGGCATCATTTTCCTGTCGAGAAAATGGAAACAATGATAGTACATTATTCCAGTCCTGGTGAGTATGTGTAATTTTTTTCAGAGTTTCTGGCACATTGGAGGCATACAGGTGGTCCCCACACTGGATGTATATAAGAACTGTCTGTGTGGCTCCCCAAAATATTAAACTTGGGCCCCAACTCAGTCACGTCCATGAAAGTAGAACTCCTGAGAGTAGGCTCCTTGGCACCAGCACTTTTTAAGCGCCTCAAGGTAATTATAATTTGCAACTAGGAATGGCAACCACTTTGCTAGGGAGGTATTAGCTATTGTCATTGTTGCTGTGGCTATTTTAAACCTGAACCATCCACACACAAGCCCAAAGGTATGTGGAAACTTGAGGAAACAAAAATATCCGCATGTATCTAAAAATGGAGGAGAGCTGTGATTCTCAATGAAGTCCTTCTCATCTTTCAGGGATAGTTCAATGAACCTAAGAAGCACACACACACACACACACACACACACACACACACACACACACACACACAGTGTGTTAAGTAAAAGGCACCTAATCAAAAATTTCAGAGGTAACGGGCAAATTGGTTGTTCTCAAGAGAAAAATAATTTAAGCACTCTGAGGTAGTGAAGAGAGAGACGCCTGTGGCTCTGGGCTCTGGGCTCATGCCACATCTGCATAAAGGAGTCAGTCCCCAGGGACACATGCTCCTTGCCCATGTGACCCCGAGAGGAAGTTCTATCTTTTCCTCTTGTCTGAGGTTAGCAGGTAGATAGAGCTATTCAGAGGAGAACTTATTTGGCAAATTTGAATTCTAAAGCCATAGCTGTTTGATCTGGAGTAATGAGCAGGCAAAAATGGGGCAAAGCAGGAAGTATGATGGCTTGGGTCCACTGGTGGTCTGAGTAGGTCAGCTGCCCAGTTTGCCACTTTGCTGCCTTGTGGTGGAATTTATGGCCTCATTGTATTCAAAGGCAATTTTTAAACAGAAGACAGAGAAAAATATTTTTAAAAGGAACAATCTTACACCAACACATAGCTAAGCAAAAAGCAACTCTTGAAAAGCAGCTAGAGGAGAACAAAAAAGAAACAGACCAGAAGATAATGAAGGCAATACAAGAAATTAGAGAAGTACACAACAGTGATATAGAAAAATTGAATGCAGATATTCAGGAAATGAAAAACACGCAGGTAATAATAAGCAACCACTTTAAACAACTTCAGAATAGCATGTCACACCTAGAAAATAAAGTGACTGAGCTGCAACATACAGGCCACGAAGAACACAAAGTAAATAAAGAAAGTGAATCGTTACAACGGCTGATAGATGATTCAAGGAGAAACAACCTCAGAATTACGGGAATCGAGGAGAAGACTGAGGACAAAAAAAAAAAAGGCTTAAAGGACATGTTTAATGAAATAATGGAAGAAAATTTCCCAAATCCAAGGAAAGAAATGAACATGGAACTATTGCAGGCATATAGAACACCAAACTTTGATCAGAAGCGATCCTTATCACGACACATCATAATTAAAATTCTAGAAACACAACACAAAAAGGAACAATCTTCCTTCCCTGTGTCCCTTTCCCTCTGAATTGGAGTCAGAGCCCTCATTATTTCATTAGCTAAGCTCATTCCCTCGATGGCAACTGAGTTCATGAGCATTTGATTTAAACTGCAATTAAAAGTCCCAATCATAGAAATACATTTTCAGAAGATAATTGGGTGCATCGAGCCAGCGTGTTGGCCTGTTATCTGGCTCTAATTGTTGGCCAGTAAATTCCAAGCAAGTATCAGTAAATAGTTCATTCAAAGACACATGAAAGAGAAGAAGCCATGTTCCCATTGATTAGGGACTTTGCTCTCTGCCCTGATCAGGAACCTTCCTTCACCCGAGACCGCAAATCCATCACCCTGTATAAAAGATGCATGGGCAGCAGGGCATTTTAATCACTTTGCACACATCAGGATGAAGAGAACTCAACAGAATACCTTTTTTCTTCCATACCCTGCTTCTTTCTTTCCCTTACCTGTTTCCGAAGCCCCTGAAATAAACCACAAGATCTTGATTTCTTCCTCTTTGCACATTCTTCTCAGAATACTAACCCCACAGCTTGAGCTAAGAACGCTTTTTCACTACTTCTGTTTCTGGAAGAGTGGCAGAGTGCTCAAAAGATAGAATAGGTTGTTCAGCAGGTTACAGAGGTCCCCTTTACTCGGGGAGAGAAAAACAGTAGAGAGATTTCAAACAATGGATGGGAGGATGGCAGTACATCAAAGGAAGCTGACTAATTTTTGTCCTTCTTCTAGAAAATTGCCCCCATTTTTCTTCTAGAAAGTAGATTCCAAAAGATCAGGCTTGAGAAAAGATTTTTATAGAAGCCCAAGGGGAACTTGATATTTTACCTGAGGCTTTGGAGTCACAGAGCAAAGCCTTCTCCTCAGGTCAAATCATCGGTCATCACAGCAACCAATGCTGCTTAATAGGAGATTTCACTAAGTCTATTCTGGGGTTTTATTTCCAAAAGCATCAATGACAATTTGATTTAGATGATTAATTTCTTCACCAATAGACATTTTATCCTGATTTAAGTCAGAAACTAAATAATACGAACTGACTAGAGTATCATTGCAGAATCAATATAACATCCTCAACAGTTAATTATAGCATTAATGCACTTATTCTCTGGTTGGTGCATCAATCATACTTAATGGGGATAAGTTGAAATGATTTTAATTAAAGACACGTAAGTTCTGTTGTCCTGAGTCACAGAATGTCAAAGCACAAGGGCCCTAAGAGATGAGTAGCCAGAGATTGCCAGGTTGGTTGTACTGGGATCCTGGGGTCTTTAGAAGTACTTCTTGGACCATTGTAGAGACTCCTCATAGGAAGTAGCAAAGGGGGATAGAGCTTTATGTCATAAGGCCCAGGATTTTTAGCATCATCTTAAATAGAACATCTCTCGATATGAATATTGTGGCTTAGTTTAGGAATGTCCCCTCAAAAGCCTCATTTATTTGGATTATCTAAGAACTGTGTGCTGTTAGGGATGAGGGGCTGGTCTGGAAAGGTGAATTACGGGCGTGCGGTAGCCTGTAGGTGTGTGATGGAAGACAGGCATGTGCTGGACTAAGGGCTTAAACCTAGAAGGGGCAGATCACTGAGGCTGGACCCGGAAGGGGCAGATCACTGAGGCTGGACCCGGAAGGGGCAGATCACTGAGGCTGGACCCGGAAGGGGCAGATCACTGGGACAGGACACTGAAGGGTATGTGCTACTTTCTCCCTTCCTCGGGGACTTGGCTTCCTTTTGGCAACGCTGTGAGGAGCCGCCTCTACTTCTGCCTCTGACTCTGTGCTTCCACTGTTGCTGGCTGCCCATGAATGGACTGTGACCTTCTGAAACTCTGAGCCAAAATAAACTTTTCCTCCTCAAATTTGTACATGTCTGGTATTTTGTCACAGCAATGAAAAAGTAACTAAGACAATAAATTTTATTTGAAAAATGGTTTATGATATAATAACTATGAGAGAGGAAAAAAGGAATAAACAATAATAGAGAAAGATGAGAATAAGTTTTCAAACTGCTGATCTAGTCTCACCTCCTTATTTTTCAAATGGAAAAACAAGCTCACGAAGCAGGAGAAATGTGTTTGGGGTCACAGAGACATTAAATAACAGAGCCTTGGGTCCAACCCCAAACTCTCCCCCACACTGTATGCCTCCTGCTGCAGCAGGCCCCGACACAATCATTTCTATAGACTAGGTATTGAGTTCACAGAGGCAAGGATAATGGGCACTCTGCCCCCAAGACATCCTCAAGAAGAGTACTGGGCCTTTTCCCCTCTTGTTGCCACCTAGACATGGCATTCCTCATCCCCAGCCCGGGATTCCAGCTACAGTGCTCCATTTGAGACCTTTCTCATGTTGTTTCTCATGCTGCCTATGCCCAACAATTCTTGGAAGCAGTCATTCCAGCCTGAACTGGTGAGTGATTTTGCTTGTACCCATATTTCCGTTCATTGACATACCAGTTACTATCCATGAAATGAGATACCAGTCACTCTGAACCTGTAGGGGAGCACAGGACAGAAGCCATACCCTCAGAGCCTGGAAAAGAAGGTAAAATCAATTGACCAGCATTATGACGTGTTTCCCTTGGCATATTTTACCTGTTAAACTCTATAACCCATGGGACAAGGATGGCATGATCATTTCACCACGTTAGCTCCAATTCTCTGTGTGATATTTGGCCCTCAGCAGATGTGCAACAAAAACTTCTGATAGTTTAGAACAACAATTTTAAAAGTTGAAACTATACACCAGACCCTATTGCTAATCACTGTATAATATAGTATTCAATCTTAACCACAAACTATGAGATAATTGTATTTTTGTAATCCTTTCTATAGCTAAAGAATTGTGCCTAAGCTCACACAGCCAGGAAACTATGAAACTAGTATTTACAAAGGTTTTGCCCTTAATGATCTCCTTTTTTACTGAGTGTAGCTGACAAATAAAATCATATATATCTAAGATGTACAACATCATGTTTTGAGATTTGTGTATGTTGTGAAATGATGACAATAATCAAGCTAATTAAGGTATTCATAATCTGAAAACTGAACCCAGTGCCTCCACACTATGCTACATCCCCAACCATTATTATTATTATTATTATTATTATTATTATTATTATTATTATTTTGGAGACAGGATCTCACTAAGTTGCTAAGCTGCCCAACTGCACACAGACTTGCAGTTCTCCCACACAAGTTTTCCGGAGTGCTGGAATCACAAGCAAAGGTCACCATTTTTAATAGAAATTCTTTCTTTTCTCTGCTTAGAAACATTTTCTAATAGCACAAACTAAAAAGAAAAAAAGAAAAAAAAATCTTAAAAGAAAAAGGTGCTCAGCGTTCCATTTCCAAATACACTTCCAAATACACCAAATATTCCCCTTGCCATAGATAGTTTTAAAATCTGCTGTTTGACCTAATATGTGGTAGTGGACACTTTATACTCAACAAATGCATATCATCATCCTAACCCATTAGAGATATAATCAATAGTTTTGCCATCCCCTGTTAACTTTCCTTCGCTCTTCATTTCCTTTCGTTCCCTTCCTTTTGTGTAATCAAAACCTCCCTATCTTCATGCCATTTGATTTATACTCCAAATATTAGGAGAAACATGAGATATCTGCCTTTATGAGGCTGTCTTATTTCACTTAATATGAGGATCTCCAGTTCCATCATTTTCTTACAAATGATTTAATTGTGTCCTTTCTATGGCTGGATAATACTCTGTTGTATATATATATACCACAATTTCTTTACCCATTCATTCGTTGATAGGTGCCTAGGCTTAACCATATTCTTAATAACCTCCTAAATATCTTGGCACCTCAGAGAATGGTGTCTATAAAGAGACCAAGGAAGACTTCATGGCAGAAATAAAAATAAACCAGGGCCTTAGCAAATAGAGTCTGTATTTAAGCTGGAATAGCACTTTACAGAGGTGGAACAGCACAAGGAAAGGCATGGTGAGGGATTGGGAAGTGCAAACTTAATGTGTCTGTAGCACGTTCTGTATGGGCACGTGTGACGAGAAGGGAGGATCGGGGTCAGGGGAATGGAGACAACTGGGAACCGTTGAAAGTTACGTGATCAGAACATAGTTTTGAATGTTTCTATCAGGCCTACATTAATGACACGGATTGGGGGTAAAGCATCAAAGGAAAGAAGTAAACTTGCAGGCCAAGTCCAGGCCTCCTTGACAAATGAATCAAAGTTGGATGCAGGACCCAGATTCTGGACATCCCGCATTAGGCCAATGCCGTTACTTGAGCAAGTGCTCTGGTCAATTTTAAGCCTGGTGTTGGTGACTTAAGAGTGACCGTAGATCCAGCTGTAATAACAAAGCACCTGGTGGCTAGATTTCCATCCTCCAGTAAAAAACTGCTTCTGCCTGCCATTGTCATGAATGCAAGCACTGACTACTACATCGACAATATCTCTCGCCCCCGAGGAGCCATTTTTTCAGACCTGGATATAAACATGTATTCAGACGTCTGTATCTTTGGATGTCTCCTTAATAAAGAACACATAAATTCTTTAAATTCCATTTAGCCTAGATTTAGAAAACAACTGAAGCTACACTGCTGTAAAATAAGCTTTGATTTGGTACAAAAATGTTGTTACCAATCATTTTAAAAAGAACTGGTGGCCATGACCATTGTTTCTGAAGACCTAAAAACCAAGATTATGTTGTACAAACTCTTACGTTCAAGAGCGCATCGGACTACACTCAAGGTAGATGATACCTGCCAATGTGTGGTGGTTTGAACTGGATCAGAGCCAAGCGAAGCGCTTCGAAGTGAGAAAGTGGAACTAGGTAAGGGCCTCTTTCAGATAAGTGGCTATCAGAGTGATGGGAGTCAACCAAGAAAGTAAGAAATATAAACTTCAGGTAAACCCTTGGCGAAGGCCCAGGTTGGCCACACCTGTTGCAGCTTTGCAATACTCTCCTGCTGCTGATGGCATTTAGAACCTTGCTTCATCCCTCCTTGAAATGCTGACTTTAGAAATAAGACTTTACAGTTTTTCCCATTAAGAGGCTCACCTCTTTTTCTACCCCTGAAGTCTCGTCCAGCTTTGCAACCAGGATTGAGATAATCAGGGGACAGGGACTCAAAATTTAAGAGGCATTTGCTCTCAGAGTCAAGCAAACATAGGAGTCAACACCTGGAAATCACTGACTCCTAACAATATATGTCCTCAGTGTCCCTCTTTCCCCGATCTAGTCTGCCATATGCTTTGGACAGAAGAATATAGCAGAAGTGACATCACACCACTTTACGAGCCTTGGCTTCCAGGGATAACATATACTTCTACATGTATTCTTAGAAACTTCCACAACTACAAAAATAAACCTGGGCTGTCCGACTAAAGGCTGAGAGGCCTCTGCTCTGGGAAAGAGATGCGCTGTCCTAGATGAGGCCGCCCTAGAGCAGCTAGCTTTCAACTGACCCACCAGCTGGTCACAGATGCCTAGGCAAGGCCAGCTCAACCTATCCCAGAGCAGGAGAACTGCCTATCAACCAAGACTCACGAGAATCAATAAATGATCTTTGTTTCAAAATGTCTTGGAGTGATTTGCTATGGAGAAGTAGATACAGGTTAAATATCACTAATCTGAAAACCCAAAACTCAAAATAATCCAAAACTTGAAAGTCTGAAAACCAACAAGTAGAAATTCCATAGCTGACCCCATGTTGGCCACAGCATGTAATTTTATGCACAATCAAATTCAAGTACACCAAAATATTGCACAAAATATTGTACAAAATTACCTGCTGGTTACGTGTATAAAGTTTACATAAAACATTGGATCCTGTCTCCAGATATCTCATTATGTATATGCAAATTTTCCAAAATCTAGAGTGCTTAAGTTTCAACATGTGAGTTTTGGTGGGATACATACATTCGGATCACAGTACCTCTCACCTTTTATTTTCACCATACTTTTGGTATTTGTCTTCTCCTAAGAATTCTGTTTTAAAAAATAATGAGAAAATGACTCTGGAATCAGTGATGTACACTAAGAGAGATTTAGAACACACTCAAGTCACTAAGATATAAAATAAAAAACAGAATTCTTGTTCCAATCTTTCTAGTAATCCTGAACATATCTCACTCCTTCCCTGAGACATGAGACCTTTAAAAATGAGTGGTATCTTTCAGAATACAGGCTATTGGATTTTCTTGTGTAAGAAAACTCCTGTTTGTTAGGGACGGATGGTTCAGAGTTGAAGGATTCTAGGCCTCAACAAGAAAGAGTGATATTATAGATTAATGATGCCTGCATTGATCAAGGACAGGAAGGAAGGGAAGGGAAATGAGATAGTGAACCAGTACCCAGGCCTCACAGTTGCCATAACTTGGTGTAGATCCACTCTAAAAGTTCTTCTGGCACTTCCAGTGTTCTATGCTCTTTAGTTAGGGGATTAGTCAGGCCCAACCAATCCAGCCATGCAGATCTTGCTACCATGAATTTTTATTTCCCCTCTGCCCTTTAGACCAAACCTAGAAGTTCCTTGAAGTTGTAAAAACAAGGAAGCCTGAGACAGGCATTCCTGTCCTGGATGGTGGACAATGCATGATACGGGACAGCTTGTCCCTCGCATGATTTGTCCCACATGGTGCTCTGGCTGAGTTGCCTTTAGAACCGGAAGCCACAGTGCTAAGCATTAACATAATGCTGATATTTCTATATATAAATCTGGAGGAGCAAGGTCATAAGACGGGCTCCTGGTTTAAGGGTCCTCTCAAGCAACAACGTTCTCACACCAGCATGGGCCATCTGCTCACAGTCCCTTACCTATCTATTTTTTTAGCTGGAAGATAAGCCTCCACTTGTATAGTCACTCAAAGATGTAGGCCTTAAGTCCTGGATGCCCCCATTAACCCAAGAAGGTAAAAATTGTTCTTTGCATATGGAAATCACTTCACAGCTTACAAATTTTCACAACCTTAATTTCATTTGATCCTCCAAATAGTCCTGTGATGAGAAAACTAAGGCCTAGACCTAGGTTAGGTGCTACACCAAAGATGAACAGAAGACAGGAGGATGAGCTGGAATCAGAGCACAGCACAGTGCTTCATTAAAATCGTGTGCTTCTTGCACAACTCAAAACTACCTCTGTGGCCACATGGCCACTGCTAACATCATTAGGTTACCAGCCACTGCATGTCACGAACAATCAATGGGCCAAGCAAGAGATGTTGGTCGGCTCCCCAAAGTTTTGGTTCACCCATGTCCATCACTCTCCAGCCCACCCCTCACCTGCTCCTCCCTCCTTGTCCAAATCTGTCAAACTGCTCTAGTTAAATGTTTCTCTGCACAGGAGGGCATTGTAGTATACCCGTGCAGGCACACGCTTTTGAACAACGCCAACTTGAGCACAAACTCTGTCTCTACCTTCGTAGGAATGATGTGGGCAAGTTACTTAACTTTTCCTGTCCTGAGTCTTCCTTTCTATAAACTGAGTATAATAATAGTGATTCCCATATCATAGGAATAAATAATATAATCCATCTGTGAATAAAAATAATGAACATAAAGAGTTTCGTGGTGGCTGATTCATAGTGATTTTATCAAATGGCACGGTAGTACTGGTAACTAAATAATAATATAGTCGTAACGATGCCTGGAAACTAAATCAAACAACTGGACCACACTGGTTACCAAAGGATCTTTCCCCTGATGTGTGACTATTCTCCGAATGTCTCTCAAATACAGGAGAAATCAAAGCACACACCCAGCAAAGGTCCCCAAGTTCCATTCATCAGGCTAACAAGAGCTTTCCATCAACCCTGACTTTATTGGATGTAGGATGTAGAAAATGCATTGTGGGAGAATGAGTAGGTTGTATAATCAGGTGTGTGATTAGTCATGCTAATGGCATTTACTATTCTACGAGCAGAAGAACTAATTTGCAGTAATTTAATCATCAACAAGCAACTATGCAGGAAGAGGAAGCTGGGTTGTCAGATCTTCAAATAAGAGCTCTTGACTAACAGTTCCAGTGTGACCCTGAACTTATATAGTCCTGGAGGGAGAGAACAAACCTGAGTTCTCGTGTGTCTACAAGAGCAATGACTAACATTTGCATAGTGACTTCAGCATTTATAAAGTACATACATGTGTGGAATCTCATTTGACTCTCAGAGCAATGCATTGTGAAACTTGATTTAAAAACGGCAAATGGAGGCTGAGAGGAAGGCGAAAAGGGACAACAGGTGGGAACCGAGTTCATGTCATCAGATTCCAGATCTTGTGTTTCTCTTTCTAAACCAGTGGAAGTCATTTGGAAGTGTATGTCAGGAAAACTTAGGAAGCTTGCCAAAAAAAAAAAAAAAAAAAAAAAAAAAAAAAAAAAACCACACACACATCAGTAACAGTAACATCTGGGCCTCAGTATTTTTATTACGATCCAACAATTCTGAGGTGAAGAATGAGAATCTTGATTCAAAAACACACTCCAGGGTGAGAAACACTAAGTTATAGAACAAAAAAGGACAGGCATCCTAGGACAGTAGAGGATCATGGAGTAGTCATCGCTACAGATCCTTGACACTTGACTCCATCCTCTTACCAGCTGTGTGACCCAGTCAAGTCCCTTAACCTCTCTGGGCCTCAGTTTCTTCATCTGAAAATGGCAATAACTATAAATGTGTGTGTGTGTGTGTGTGTGTGTGTGTAAATATACATATATACACATATATTTCATTATTTCATATATATATATAGCATGTGCTAATTGAGAACATATAATTGAAGCCCTAATAAGAGAGCAAACAAACATAGTTCCTGTTTCCTCAGACAGCAACTATTTGAAATAAGAACCCAGGTATGTAATAAATATTTCCTCTGCTACCAATAGCAATGGTCTTCCTCAATTAAAACCTAATAGGAATTTTTCAAGTGTAATGCTTAAAAACTAAAAACAAAAACAAAACAAAACAATCTGATTTCTAAGAATAGAACACTCAGCTTTTCCTGCCAAAAAACCCAGCCCCTGCGAGCCCAGGCAGTCCTGTTAACACCCAATTACTGCAGCAGCCACCCTCGCAGCTCTGGCGGGACTGCAGAGCACAAAATCCTCCCCACGCCAGGGGAGACCTCACACACAGTTTTCATTTTTGCTTGAAAAACAAAAAAAAAGGTCAAATAAAAGGCATTCTCCTTCTGAAAAGCAGTGATCCCCTTGCAGCTGAGATATGTCAAATCTTGGGTCCTGTGGGGCACAAAAAAGAGGGGCCTTTTGCATTCTCCTCAACCTTGACCTAATTTCCTGAGCTTTGTCCTGGCCTAGCCTGAGACCCCACCTGAAGATGACAGCGGCTCCTGTGGGACTCGGTTGGCACAGCAGCCAGCAGCAGCGCTGTGACAGAAGCTCCCAGCAAGGAGACCCTGGTGGCAGCTGCTGCTCCAACGCTGTCTTGGGGGTTTCTCCCTTTATGAGAAAAGCGTTTCTGACCTCCACCTCCCTTCTTCGTAGCACTTCTCTGGCCAGAGCAGCTCTCTGTTTGGAGGGAGAGGCTCGGAGAGTCAGTCCAAATGTCCAGGAGTTCATGACTCAGCCTTCTGCTGCCCTCTCATCTCAGGTCATGGAGAATCTCATTACCAAATCTTAGGTGCTCTAAAAGTCTGGCTCCGGCCAGCCTTGGGAACGCTCCAGCTGTCAGTGCCGGGAGCTAATGAGCTGGTGATAGAGAGAAAAATGCCCCATCTTTTCAAGCCTAGGTTTAATCCTGGCTGCCTAATTGTACCCAGCTGTTCCCCGACTACTTCCCAAGCTGGTTCAACTGTCCAGTGAGAGGGTTGACTGGCCAGCCACACAGGCAAAGCACAAGGTGGGCCAATTACAGGTCAGAGTGGATCCTAACTCAGCACAGAGGGATCCGTGTCATCTGGCTGTGTCCACAGATGCCGCAACCCAGACGTACCACAGTGGGAGAACTCAGGATAGGTCTGGCTTAGAAATACATATCCCATTGTGTACTATTTTTAAATTCTATAAGTTTACCTAGTTATGTAACACTGTGTCATTAAAAAATTGACTTCAGAAAATTTTACCTCAAAAACCTAGATTTCTGTTTCACAAAATCAGAAGATATCTCCATGCTAGGCCCGTGCTGTGTCTCCAATGGGAATCACAAAGCTGAGTAACAGCTGCCCCAAGCAGAGGACGTGAGCTCCCGCTCACCGTGGTCTCTGCCACTCCCATCTACCTCAACTCTTGGACCCTTGACAACCTGGTGAGACACCTGACGATTGTCCCCTGATGAAGGCTTTGAGTCCATTCACCTGTACCTTGCCAGGGTTAGCCAGGATGGAATCTGTGGTCATTAAGAAATCCTACTTGATCTCCATGCCTTCCTGAGAGCAGAATCTTCCTGGACAAAGATCCTGCCCATAGTCCCCTCTCTGGGATAGAAAGCCAACTTCTAAGTCCATCCGCCACTGCCCACCAGCCCCCTCTCCAGCCAGATGGTGCGGTCATGGCCATCAACAGCTCCCACGTGGGTGCCTCAGACACACGGCAGCACTCCCAGGGACATTTACTTTTGCAGGTTCTACCCCCTCGACCGTCAGTGTCACTCCACTCCTTCTCATGCCCATGCTTAATGAAGGAGGATCCGGAAGAACTATGGCATGACTTGAAAGAGAAAGGGGCTTTGAGATGGGCTGGCAGGGTGCTTGCCCAGAGCTTGTTAGGGCAAGAATGCCCAGTCAGGACAAGGAGAGCTTCTGCCCACCCTAATTGCACACCTTGCTTTGCCCTGCTTGGCTCAGCCAACCCGCAGTGCAGCCCGACGTTTAAAGATTACCAAGGCGAGTTTGTAACGAAGCCGCTCCCTCTTTGTCTGTCCTTGCGCCAACAGCAGCAGAAGGGATACTAATTAGAGGGTGAATTATTAGCTTCCCATGGTGCACTGCAGGGACATTAAAAATGAGGGGGCTTTGCCGCTTGCCTTTTAGATGGTTAGTCTTGGTTTAATATATTCGTGTTTCTAGGTGAGCAGCAGGGGACAGTTTTTATGATTATAATTGTTGCATAATTACTGGCCTAAGGTTTCCTATTGTTAAATAAAAATGCTGAGATACTAATGTTTTATTGAACAGTACAAGGAGATAAAATTGTAATATTTTTTTCCTGAGCAATCGAAGCTGCTCATTTGCAGCCTGGTGACAACCCGTAGTCGTCTTCTGGAAGAGGTGGATGGGTTCTGCCTGGGCTAGAAGTCAAATGTAAAATATTTTCCTTAGGTAAAAAAAAAAAGAACAGGAGTACAGAAGGGGAAAGGTACTGAAGAGTGCACAGACGGGCCACTTCAACCTCTGCATGCTGCAGCACAGGGACTGTCTAGACCTAGGTCAATGTACAAGCACCTGACATGCAGGTGAACTCCAGGCAACTGGGTCTGGGCAGGGAGATGTCACTGTCACCAAGGGCCTTCTCCATGAAGGACACTTATTTCTGCCAGAGAAACTGAGGGAACGCTGAAGCAGAAATATTAAGTGCTACCAAGCCAGGGACATGGTCACCATCAGATGGCCCAATAAGGACCAATATCCCTCCTCTGGGCAATCTTAAATCTTCAGTCCATCAACTCAGCAAACAGATACGTAGAACTAGCCAGGTACCGAATCTTCAATATTTCTCAAATTCCCTTCATTCTACTCATACTATCACCCTATCCTGCTCTAAGGAAATCACCCAAACCTCCTAACACATCCTCTGCCTCGAGTGGCTTGTCCCTACAACCTCTCCTCAGTTTGCCAAGATGGCTACAGGCGGGGGATGATTTGCTGCCTCGAGCCAAACAAAATTTTTTAATGCATTTGATTCTGATCTGCTGTCTCACTGAGCTAGAAATCATAAGGAGCTATGGAAGTATCACTTGATTTGGGCAAAAAGTCCATACCCAGTCAATGTGGTCTGAGCCTCGTAAGTGTTCCCTCACTCAGAGGGACAAAACAAAATAGTTCCTGGTTTTCACTGTCCACCCTGGTGTGTGCAGGAGGGAAACAGAGGCAGATGTGAGAAGAACAAGCCTGAATCCCACAGTTAATGAGAGAAGCAGCAGCTTCCTCCCCTAAAGATCCTTGGGGATTCCCCCACACCTGATGCATAGAGGCTTCTAGGTACTGCCCGAGACTTTCACAATGGACATCAAGATCTTGGCCAAGGATTTTGCAGCAGGTCCAAATGACAAAACAATTTTCCCCTTTCCAAGTTTCCATGGGGTTCTTCCAGGGTGAACCTTAGCCAATGGGAAGCACTCTGGGCTGGGAGGCAGGAAGCCTGAGGTTTTTTTTTTCCCCCCCGGCTCAGCTTCCTCTCAAAAAGTCACATTAACTCTCATCTTTAAAACAGAAATCATGTCACCACTCTGCCTGCCTCACACAATTCATGTGAGGTTGGAATTGACTTCAAAGAACCCAGGGTTGTTGGAAAGAGCTCATCTGGTCCAATTTCTTTCCAAGTGCAAGAAATTTTCCCAAACCTTTCTGACAGATGTTCATCCTCCCTCTGCACAAAAATAAATTCTCTAAAGAGCACACAGCACCACCTCACCTCCTCTGTTTGACAGTTCTGACTTTGCTTCCTCATGTGGGCTAATAACTGCCCAACCCTGTTCCCAGCGCTGCTCTGAGCTGCCCCTTGTCCGCAATGTAGACAGGAATTTAGACACAAACCCTTAATCACTTCCACCTCAGCAGTCTTCTTAAATAACCCACCCATTCAACAGCAGAAGAGAACAAAATTCCTTACGCAGCCCAGCCAGTCCTGAGCACAGAGCTCCCACAGTCTAATCCCTATACCTGTATTAAAACAGCCTATGCCCATTCAATCTCTTTCACAGGTCACACACAGTTGGCTCATGTTAAGTCTGTGTTCAACTACATCCTCCAGATCTTTTCACATAAATGGCTTTCATTTGGAAAAAGAAAACTCTCACTATTCTCGTCATGATGCAGTTGATTATTTTAAAACCAAATGTACAATTTTATATTGCCGTTTTCTTTCAGTATGTTGGTTTAGATCTACTCAACCATGATAAATGTTTTTAAATCCTGATTCTCTTGCCTCATGCTGGAATAGGAAGGCTAGGCCTTATAGCTTCGTATCACCTATGGGTTTGTTAAGCAAACCTTCCCTGCCTTTGATGAGAACTATTGAGTTGACAGTATTGATCCACAGGGAATCTACTGTATCAGGGTAAAGGAAAATATCAAGACTAATAGAAACAAGATTAGTTAAGTTAGTAAGCTGAGGGAAAAAGTATATAGGTCACTAAAATCTTGTGAGTAAAAACAGAAAAGGGGAGAAATGCCCAATATTCCCATTTGTGAACCCCAAATAAGGGGACTTAATATGCCAACAGGTTGATTTGACTTCTGTGGTTAAAGTTACATAAATCTAAGCCATTTTTACAACACTCACTGTTTCTCAAGAAATTGGGGCACCGTTTATGTAATGATGTCATAATGCGGCAAATTACATGCAAATAAAGGAAGGAATTAGAACAATGCAATGCAGGATACTTTGTTTCCTTTTAGGAAACTCAACCTCTCATCCTAAAGACAAACATCTAGGTCCTGCAGGAGAGAGTTACAACAAGCTTGCCTCCTGCACAACCCCGGACCTACTGCCTTCCCACACGTATTGAGCTGCAATCCGCAATAAAAAGTCAAGGATTGTACATCTGTACCTTCCGCACCTCCGTTTCCTGAAAGGACCTTGGACAGGAAATGGTAGAGCTCACTCTAAGTCAGTACCTAAGTAAGGTATCTGGAGAAGTTACTTATGTTATTCTCACTGCCCTCGATATTGTTCATGAGAAGGGAGACCTTCTGAAGAAAAAGCATTGGGAAAACCAATGTACCCATCCCCGGAGACTGCTACGACGAACATCCTAAACCAGCAGAAGTGTGTTGCTTTACAGTTCTGGAGGCTGGGACGTTCAAAATCAGTTTCGTTAAACTGATATCGAGATGTTGGCTGACCCATCCTCCCTTAGAAGTCTCTAAGGAAAAACCTGTTTCTCTCCTTTTCCATCTTCTGGTGGCCGCTGGCCCTTCTTGGTTATGGCCACACTGCTCCACTCTCTCATTGCCGAGTCATGTTAAGAGTCTCGTTGCCTTGTCTTTTGTGTATCAAACTTTCTGCCTGGCTTTTACAATGCTCATGACTAGATTTTTGGGTCCATCTCGATAATCCACCTAGACAGTCTCCCCAGAAAAGGATCCTTCATCGCATTTGCAAAAAATAAAGGAAGGAAGGAAGGAAGGAAGGAAGGAAGGAAGGAAGGAAGGAAGACAGAAAGAAAGAAAGAAAGAAAGAAAGAAAGAAAGAAAGAAAGAAAGAAAACTTTTCCTTTCTAGGATAATATTTACTCATTCTAGAGGTTGAGTCTTAACATCTTTGGTCGGCTGTTTTCCAGACTTCTATACTCAGAGTCAATTTTTAAAATGTTGATCAGGGCAAAATCGCCATCAGAACCCCATGGCCACCATGCTGGGATCATCACTCTTTAGCTGGATGTAAAAGCTCATACACCCAGCTTTACACAGCTGATGGGGAAATCACCCTCAGAATACATAAAATCAGTCCAGGAATGCATAAAATGTTATTAACAGTTCCAAAGGAGAAATGATCCAGGGTCCACACATGGGAAAAGAAGCCATTTAAATCTCCCAAAGGACAGTATTCTTAGGGCATAACTCTGTAGAGGCATAATGAGTCTGGGGTCTCCTCACACAGAAATGAGCAGGCAGGGGTGCTGTAGGTGGGATAGAGTTTGGCATGCAAGGTGTTTATGAGGTGTCCTTGCGGTTAACACTAGTAGAAGCAAAGGAAAGAAAGCAGTTGTCTAGATGCAGTATAGGAAGAATGGCAGCCTTGACCAAGCCCATGGAAGACTCTGGAGCTGGAACGATTCTTCGGAGTTGTCCTGATTTTATCCAAGATGATGATACCTTTCTATGCTCACATCAAGTAAGTTACTGAACGGGGGCCACCCAGGGAGAGATGTGACCGTAAGCAAGTCAGCTACCTGCGGCCTGGACAACTGCTACAGGGGCTGATAGTTGCGGGCCATGTACTGATTATACTCCCAGGGCTGTGCCAGCCCTTCCAAAAGAGGGCCCCCCCATCATATCACCACAGAACACCCAGGCATCATGCTAGAGGAACCAACCTCAGGATAGAAACACCCTCCAGAACGGAAAGTGAATGGCTGCAAATTCTCATGATTCTTTGTGGTTTTTTTTTAAATTATTGAGTGGTTTTTATATTTAAGATGCTTTTGAGAAACTCGCCATCAAAACTGTTTCCTTCCAAGATATTTGGACAAAGTAAAAAAAAAGATGTTCACCCTTGCAATTTCTAAAAGATATTAGAAAAAATATTAGAATTAATAAGTTCACCAAGATTGTGAGATACAAGATCAATATACAAAAATCCACTGTGTTTCTGCATACTTGTAATGAACAATATAAAAATGAAGTTTTAAAAATCATTTGATTTACAATAGCACTGAAAACAATTCATTAAAATTTTAATAAAAAGTCTTAAACTTATATTCCAAAAGCTATAAAATGTTCCTTTAAAAAACATAAGTAAGTGAAAAAATATTCTATGCTCATGGATCAGAAGATAATATTGTTACGATGTTAACATTGGGCTAAGAGTGTAGCTCAGCAATTAGTGCACCTGTCTAAAGCTTAAAGTCCAGAGTTTGATTCCTCAGCACCACATAATATCTGGGTGCAGTGATTCACACCTGTAATCCCAGCACTTGGGAGGCTGAGACAGGTGGATTGCTATGAGTTCTAGGACAACCTGGACTATGTAGTAAGTTCAGAACCAACCTGGACTATAGAGCAAGACCGTATTTCCCAACAAAATCTGTTAACATTATCTTCAAGGCATCTACAAATGCAATGCAATTCCTATCAAAATCCTCAAGTGATTTTTTTGCAAAAAATGGAAAAACTGATCCTCAAATTCATATAAAATTCCTAAAGTACCAAATAGCCAAAAGAGTCTTAAAAATAAAATCGAAGTTGGATGACCTACATGTTCCAACTTAAAAACTTATAATGAAGATATAATAATCAAAGTGACATATTGTCAGATGACATGTCATGAATATATAAGGTGTGACCAAAATATATAGTGAATGTTTATATTCAAAGAAATTACTACAGTAAAAGACACATGGCCACTAATCCCCCCTCAAAGGTCCCCCCTCACTTTAAATACACTCAACCGATCTTTCTTACCATTTTCTGAAGCAATTCTTGAAGGCTCTTTCATGAGGGTTTTCATGAGATATGAGCCAAAAGGTAGTGAATGCCGCAGCTAGGTGCCACCCAATGGAAAGACCCTCTCATGAAGATACTATGGTGCATCTCCGTCTACCTTATTCACGAAATGTGGCACCGTGTGGCTTCTGACTTTCCCCAGAAGTCAGAATTATTATCAAAAGTAAACATTTTGAATTGCTTCAGGACATTGAGGCAGCCATACAGCACCACTAAAGACATGAAAGAGGACTTTCAGAAGTACTTCAGAAGGAGAGAGGGAAGAGAGAGAAAAAAGAAAGGGACGAAGGGACGAAGGAAGGAAAGCAGGCAGGAAGGAAGGAGGGAAGGGAGGAAGGAAGAAAGGAAGGAAGGAAGGAAGGAAGGAAGGAAGGAAGGAAGGAAAGAATCACTACAATTTAAGAATAAAATCTAGCCAGGCATAGTGGCACACAACTGTAATCTCAGCACTCAGGAAGCTGAAGCAGGAGGATTGCGATAAATTCAAGTCCAGCCTGGGCTACATAGTGAGTTCAGGACCAGCCTGGGCTACAGAGTGAGACCTTGCCTTAAAAATAAATAAATAAATAAATAAATATTTTAAAAGAATAAAAAATTAGGAGATTTGGAGAAAGGGAGAGACAGGAAGCATGAAAGGGAAGAGGAAGTAAAACTATTAAGATGTGATATTCATATGTATCAATTTCTTAAGTTTAATGTAATTATTATGTATTGCAAACATACTGACAAGGATAATAATTGTGGGAAAAAGCAACTATTTTAAAAAGTTACAAGTCAAATGACAAAGAATCAGGATAGACATTTCTCCGAAGACCTTATATAAATGGTCTAAGAGCACAGGAAAAGATGCTCAAAAGTATTAACCAGAAGGAAAATGTAAATCAAAGCCCTTGGGAGATTCTATTTCATGCCCAAAAGAATGGCTGGTAATTGAAACTTCAGAAGTGCAATGATGGTATGGGGAAACTGAGTAAACCCTGATGTACTACCGGTAAAAGTGTGAAATTGTGCAGCCACTTTGGAGAATATTCTGTCAATTTCTGCCCAAATTAAACAGAGTTATTATATGACCCCACAATTTCACCCATGCCCAAAAGAAATAATGACACGTTCACCCAAAAACTTTGATATAAATGCTTATATCAGCATTTTTGGACTGACTCTCAATCCCAGGACCTTAACACTAACGTATCCCCCAGCCAATTTTTTTTTTTAATTTTGAGACAGGGTCTTGATAACTCACTAAGTTACCCAGGCTGGTCTTGAACTTTGATCCTCCTACCTTAGCCTCCCAGAGTTCTGGAATTAGAGACCTGCATCACTGGGCCCAGCAGCATTACTTTTAATAGCTAAAAAATATAAATAACTCAAATATTCCTTCAATTGATGGCTAGATAAATAAAACATGGTTATCTCTACAATGGGAACATATTTGACAATGAAAAGGAATTCAGTGTTGATGTATCTAACAGGTTGAAAGGACACTAAGTGAAGGAAGATGTACACTCAGGCCACACATCACATGATTCCATTTTTATAAAATGTTCACAACAGGTAAATCCATAAAGATAGAAAAATAATTTAGTGGTCACCTTGGCCTGCGGGAAGCAGAAGAAAACTGGAGAAGGACTATGTTTTAGTTCCTTTCTCATCACACACACATAACATCACACACAACTTAAGGGGAAGAAGGATGTATTTTGTCACTGGAATTTTCAGTTCGTTCAGGATAGTAGAAGGCCATCACAGAGGGCCTAGCTGGAAGAGGAGGGCAGAGTGAGTGAGGAAGATACACCCTTCCTGGTTGTGCTTGAGCAAACCTCCCCTTCTGACCAGGCCTTACCAACTAACAGCAAAGGAAACCAATGGGTTAACTCCATGATTGAATCAGCCTCTAAATATGAAGCTTTTGAAGGAAATTCCAGATCACACCACAACAGACTGCAAATAAACATGGATTTATTTGGGGGTGATTAAATTCTTATAAAATTCATAGAAATAATGATCTTAAATTCTGCAAATATACTAGAAACTGTTGAATTGTACTATATCGAAAGCATATCTTAGCAAAACTGTTGTCTTTTAAATACATTCATTAAATATATAACATACAAAATCAATTCTTCTATAGACAAGAGAGCCACTGAGGTTGTGGTCCTTGGTGGGATGTGGCTATATACACACAAGCCAATTCTTTCAAGAAAGAATTCCATCTTCCTCCTCTACTGTAGCAGTCAAAAAAGAGTATTTCTCTTCCACCACCAGACTTCCAACCATAGTCACACCATTCTGGAACCCCCCAAGTTCCTTCCTAAACATCTTATGTTGTCTTGCTCCTCCCAGCCAGGCTCCCCAGTACAACCAGAGTAGTCTTATAAAATGAAAATGCCATCATTTCAACATTTGGGGGCCTACTCATTGCCCTAAGGGCAAAACTCACAATCCTCCAGTGACAACCAGGCCTTTGCAACCTAACCTCAGCCTGCTTCTGCAGTCTCCTACCCATCTTCTTTCTTGTCTCCCACTACACTTCAGCCAGGATACTCTTTTTTTCTGTGCTTCAAACAAGGTAGGGTTCCCCAACCCCCCTAGGCCTTGGCCAACACTCTACTCTTACTTATCTGTTATTCTCAGCTGAAAAGAAATACTTCAAGACATCATCTCTGGTTCCCCCACTCCCCAGAAGAGATCAGGTCATCACATGCTCTCATACCTGTCTCCTCCCAGGCACTGAGCATATTGTCCCTAAATTATTATGTGCATAATACCGTAAGTTTCATGAAAATTGAAGTTACGTCCATCTTGTTCATCTTTTTTATAGACAAAATCTATAACACTGTGCATCATGGGAAGAGTAGTGAATAAATATATGTGAATTAACGAATGAGGAGGTAAAGGAAGTGGATGTGTGACAGATGTTATGTAAGTAGATCACACAGGAAATACCAAAAGCACATACATAAGAAAACTCGCTTCTGATTGACAATGAGAAAGTCAATTCCATCCAGCTCTAGACTTCCAGTAGAACACAGAACTAACAAAACAATCTTAGAACATTGGAGACAGATAGAACTTTCAAAATCATCTTGTTTGATGCCATATGTGTAAGCAAAAAAAAAAAAAAAAAAATCCACCTGAAACAAAATATACTTACTACATTCATTGAAAGCCCCCCAAAATGCAAAGTGAGGTGAAGGAAGTGTTATGGGGGGCGAAGAGGGTGAAAATTATCAAAGTATGTTATGCACAAATAAAAATCTGGCAAAATGAAACCCAATAATCTATATAACCTCTAACAAGAGTGAAAAATCATGTTGTATATCATAAATACATAAAAATTGTACTTGTCTTAGTTGCCTATTCATCACTGTGACTCAATACCCAACATGCAAAAATCAGGGGAAGGAAAGTTATTTTTGGCTCATGATTTTAGAAGGTCACAATCCAGGCAACAGTGGAAGCACCTGGCAGAGGCAGAGGTGGAGGCAGCTCCTCATGGCATTGCAAACAGGAAGCCAAGTCCTTGCAGAAAGGAAGTAGCAGATACCCTCCCAGGTCTCGTCCCAGTGATCTGCCTCTTCTGGCTCCAGCCTCAGTGTTGTACACTTTCGAGGTTTAAGCCCCTAATCCACCACGTGACTGTAATCTATAGTCTACTACATCCCTGTCTTTCACCACACATCTGTAAGCTACCACATGCCCATAATCAACCTCTCCAGATCAGGCCCCCGTCTCCTAACAGTACATGTTAATAACTCCATAGACAACTCATGAGATTTTGGGGGGACATTCAAGATCCAAACCACAATACTTAATCAATTAAGGTGAAAACTCCAAATTAAAAAAAATAATAATTTTACCTGAAAGTAGAATAGTGATTACTAGAGATTGGGAAGCGTGCAGAAGAGCGAACAGGAAAAGGGAGGTCAGATTTGTGTAGTGCATGCTTATGCATATATGGTAATATCACACTGAGTCTCATTAATCTATACAATGTATATGTGTTAGTAGATATTTTAAATGACAAAATATCAGCTTGTCTACATTCCCACTTTCTTGAACTGAACTCTCAAGGTCAGTTTGGAATATCACATTACTCCCACCGCTTCAAAATAAAATTTATGAAGTAAAACTCCAAATTTCTTGGCATAGTGTAAAAGACTGAATAATCTGGTCACAGCCTGTGCTGTCTACTATAATTATTACCACAAACATGGCAAATGACATGCTATCTCCCAAATAAGTTTTAAAAAATTATCCCATGTCTTTTTGCACAACATCTCTTCTGCCTAAAATGTCTCTTCCCTTTAGGGGGAAAAATATAGCAGGCAAATAGAGTTACCCGAGTTAACTTAAGCAAGACTGATTTATGAACCAAGCAGTACTTCGAATCAGGAGCAGTTCAGAGAGCTGCACCTAGAAATCTAGGCAAGCAGTCCTTGCAGATATAGAAGAGAAGTGATGTGCAACAAGCAGTTTGGTTGGTTAAGTACTTGGTATTTGAGCATGGTGATGAGTTGGTAGCCTGTGCCTGGCTGAAGCTGGGCTGCTGTGATTGGCTGAGACTCAGTGACCTGTTACAAGAATACACTCCTAGGTTGAGAGCTGTTTACATCCTAAATTCAGCTGCAGTTCACTCTGCAGGCACACAAGGTATGGAGAAAGAGTTAGACCAAACTTAAGTTGATCTAACACCTGCACTGTCATTTCATGCCTCCAAATCTAACAGACTGCTACTTATGCTGGACTCGACCACAGCTTTATGTCCTCCATAAAGCCTTCCTGGGCCTTTTAAAGAGAGTCACCACTTTCAATGGATGGTCACAGTGCTTTCTTTATGATTTTATAGCCACCACATTATGTATCAGGTGAGGAGTAGGTTGTAAATCAGCATGCAAGGTCAAAATCATTCTTGAAAATCTCTGCGAAAAGTGCAAATGCGTGAGACGAATCACTGTTTTATTTTGGTAGTAGACAAAATGGTTCGCTTACGTTTGGGATCAGTGCTGTATAATCACATTCAGCACAGGTAGTTGACCCGTTCACAGGCCTGTGTGACCTGAGATTTATGGAGAGGAAAGAGCCTCTCCCTTGCACCCCATACTCCCTCCTGGAAAACTGGATGAAAGGTCTTGCAGAATGTTCTCACCAACCAAATTAGGGGAGAAGTGACTTGGGGCTCACCAAGGTTCCCCTTCATGTCATCAAGCACTTCATAGTGAATCCATGGAAATGACTTCAATAAGTTAAGGAATTTAGTCTAAAGCATGAAACTCATCACCCAAATACAAGCTGTGGTTCTCTGTAACCCTGAATTGTAAGAATTTTCACTTCAAAACAAAAATACAACTAATCAAAGAATCTCAAACTGCAGTAAAGTAGAGAATTCCCAAAGGAATGCCATTATCTCTTTATTTCCTCCACTGGGGAATTAAAAGTGATTTCATTCATAACTAAAACTCCATCTTGATCAGATCCCACTTGCTCTATTTCAAGCATCTCTCCTATCTACTACTGTTAAAAAAAGTCTCTCAAGCCGAACCCCAATAATCCTACCCAGTGCCAACACACTAGATGTTTCTTTCTCTCAACTTTCTTATCCTCTCCCCTCCAGTTGTGGATCAGCCCCTTTTTCCCCAGACTTTTCCTGCAGCAATGATGGTTGGGCCATGACTCAAGGCCAGTTTGATGTATACACAGGTCACTGCATTTGTTTTGTTTTGATTTGATTTGATTTTTGAGACAGGGTCTCGCTCTGCAGCCCAAGCTGGTCCTGAAATCACTATGGAGCACAGGCTGGCCTTGAACTCATGGCAGTCCTCCTGCCTCATCCTCCCGAGTGCTAGGGTTACAGGTGTGCACCACCACACCTGGCTTGTGCAGCGCTAGGGAATCAAACTTGGGTACATAGTGCTTGATGTAGCACTTGCTAGGCAAGCACTTTAACCACTGAGCCATTCTTCCAGCACACCATTGCATGTTTTAAAACAATTTTTAAAGAACAGATGAAGTAGCGATGCTGGGAACTCTTTCCACAATGGAAGCAGGTGCCTGGAGTTGGGAGGTGAGTAGAGTCGAAGGATGTCCCTTGAGCCCAAGTGGCAGAGACCCTAGCGAAGGGCCGGGGCCTCCTGGACCAGTGTGGCTCAGCAGCCAGATGGTCATGACTCTTATGTCCCCCTGCTCAGGCAGGTTGTGAACAGGCGCTGCCAAGGGTGAACCTCATCTTCCTCGCCCAGGGTCTGAAGCTGCCTTGTTCCAGCAGATGACAACTTTTTAATTTTGAGCCTTTGGTCCCTGGTGAGAAAGGTGGAAGGAGGGGTGAGGATGGCATCTGGATCCTGCAAAATCAGAGCGATCTTGGGCTGGGAGCCACCTTGAAAGGTCATCTACCCTCTGCCTGGCCAGATTCTTTCTTCTGTCCACGGCCAAATGGTGGCTCCTTCAAGAAGTCTCCCAGAACCAGCCCTGTCCTCCCCTCCCCTCTGCTGTCTTCTCTCTCTCTCCTTGCTCCACATATCCAAAATACCCATTCTTAAAAGCAAACATTGGTTGGACCTAGAGCCAGACAAATACATTTGAGCCTTGGCTTTGATTCTTATGATAAGTGTATGACCTTGCAAAAGTTATAAGTTGTCTGTCCTTTATGAGCTACAGCTACCTAAGGTGGGGAGAAATCCCTACCCCAACTACTCACAGGGCTGTTGAGAAGATTTAATGAGATAATTTTTATAAACCTTTGCAAAGATGACATGAAAGAAAGCAGACACCGTTCCACTTTCCTGACTCTCAATCTCTTCCTCCATTACAGAGTTAGCTCCTCAGAGGTGACCCCTCAATCCTGACTTCCCAGGAGCCCGTAACGCAGGAGATTCTCAAGGTAGAGATTCTTATCTTCTGGCCAAAAACCAGCTGCTCACTCACCAGAAAGAGCTATGTAAGAGTTACCTGCAACCACAGAGACTAAAGGCTTGACTTGGGCTTAACCCTAGAGTTCCTGGGACCCTCAGAGACCAGTCCGTGTCAGATGAAAAGATAATGATATTCTAGAGAATTTCAGTTGAGTGGCTCTTTCAATTTGCTCCCTACTAGTCCATTTTTGGACAATGAGTACCTGGAGCAAGCATTCTGGAGAAGTGATAGAAAGTATGGTGGGTCCCAGGGTTTGAGAGCCAGCTTGGCAGACCTGAGCATAGCCTACAGCATGAAAAGATGGGTCCTCGGGGCCATGGATGCAGGCCATGAAGGGGACTTTGCTGGCAGATGCAAAGCATTAAGAGCCTTGACTGGACATCTCAAGAGATGCTCAGAAGAGCAGACACAAGCTAAGGCCACAGCAATTTTTAAAAATACAGTCCTGGCATCTCATCACATCAGCTTCAACCCCAGCATCACTGGCACCAGGACCCTGGCCTTCACTTGCACATCCCAAGTTGACACTGCCCTGCCCAGGAGGTAGTCCAAGGCCAGGCACTCATGAGTAAACCGGCATCCAAGGGACTCACCTGGCCCAAGACAAACCCAGGTGGTCAGGCAACATCTGAGTAGCACTCACTTTCCAGACACTAATGTCCCTCACCTTCCGCTACTATGACTCTCAGATCTGCTCCAAAATGTGGTCAGTTTTCACTGAAGGAATATGATTTTTGTTTCCAAGGTTAGGAGAGACTTGAGTTAAATTTTGAAATGAAACTCACCAGATTTTATGCAGAGATGAAAGGATCTAAATTTTAAGTCAGGAAATTTCCAGACACTTGGGCCCTTGACTTGGGCTTCCAGATCCCAGCCTAAGCTTATGCTGGGGGGGTCCTGATTTTGGTGACTAACAGGGCTGGACTATGAGGGAGACTCCCACGTGATGACAAAGTTTTCCTGATTCTGCCTCAGACTGCTTCATTAGCACTTCCCCCAGCTATCTAATTTGTCCTCACAATAAGCGATGAGGGAGGCAGAGCCCAGAACATTGTACCCATTGCACAGACTGAAGAACTGAGGCCCTGGGCAGGTAAAAGTAACCCATCAAAGCCCACGCCCCAAGCACTGAGACTAAGCCATCTGCAGTTCTAACTGCTAACGGGAAACATGATATAAACAGGATACAGGACCCTAAAACTAAATCCCAGTTCAGTCATTTACTACGCTGCAAACCCTAAAGAAATACACTGACCATTTCTGACCCTCATCTGAAAAAATAAGAATAAGATCATGTGGACCTCTGGGGCTATTTGTGGATTGTGGCTGTATCTCGGTGGTAGACCACTTGCCTAGTATGTACAAGGAGCCAAGATTGATCTGCATAACTGAAAAAAATACAATACTATAATGCTGTTTGAGAGCACTAAATGGGAAGAATAATTATGGAAGTGCCTAGCACATTTTTAGCACATACTAGAGGCACTCAATATTTGTTTCTACTTGGCTGTTACTTACGTTGCCAATGAGAGTCAGTGCCAACCTGATCCCTATGTGCATCAAGGATGGAAGTAGGTAAGTAAGCTGGTGACAGTTCTGTTCCTAATGCTACTTCTTTTATTCTCTCATAATATTTTTAAATACCTTTTAAACAAAGAAGATCATAGAAGTATAAGGCAGAAATGCAAAACCAATTTAAAGAAAACAGAAAAAAAAAAAAACATGACCAGATGTCACAGAATAAGAAGGATTTGGGGGAGTGGATCTCACCTTGGAAGATGTCTCAGCCCCTGACCCGCAGCCTGCAGCAGGCAATTTGTCTGCAAAGTCTCCCCGGCTCCTTTGCAAAGAGTCACTCTTGCAAGGACCCTTACATAAGCCAGGTCACAGAGTGAACTGTGATTTTGCAAAGGGCAGAATCACTGCTCAGGAAAGTTTCTCGTTACAGAGGTCACACGGGAGTCCAGCTGCCCACCCCCAGGGAAGGCTGCCGAACTGAGCTCTCCTCCACCCCCAGAACACAGGCACAGACTCAGGCTTTCCACAGGACCCCTCAGCGCCACTCACACGGGGATCCCCTCATGGACCACTCCCACGCAGGGGACCAGGCCTCTGATTGCTGTGGCATTCAGGAGTCTCTGGGAGGGTCTGACAGGGCCCTGCCCATCCTCTTTTCCCTTTTCTTCCTTTCTTAGCATCTCCCGCTTCACTAACGATGACATTTTCACCAAGTGGCAATGACAAGAGAAATTAGTTCACAGCCTTTGGCAATTGAGCATTGAGCATTCGGACTAAACTTTCAAAGGGAAAATATAATCTGTGCATGCAAGGAAATCATTCGGTATTTGGGAAGGGCTTGAGGGTAGAAGAGTCAGGAGAAGCCACAGATCCTCAAATGGGGGGCGAGGCTGCGGAGGACAGCAGGGAGCTAGTGGAGGCAGGGGCAGACTCTACATCCAGAGACACAAAACCGGCCATATATGCAAAGCAGGGGGTCCACGCCTGCTCTTAACTACAACCAAAACCTGTCAGGAAGCCGAGCGCCTTAATGAGCCCATCAAGCTGGGGATGCACTGACTGTAACATTTCAGCTAATTGGCCATAGCATCTCCCATCCATCAGTTCCCCTTCGGCTTCCCCACACACCATCCCCCTCTTCCCAATCACTGGAAATTATTAAGAAAGCCTGGCATTAAGCAGAACATGACAGAGCTCTCCTCATGTGCCCCTGGCTCCACTTGCGGTGTTTTTAAAGTCAGAGAAACCAGCCTTGTGAAGGGTTGTCCCTGCAAGTGGACTGCAGAAACAGGCACCTGTGTGACAGAGCAAACTTCTACGGGGCAGGTCACTTTCTTCTGCATACCCATAAGTGGGAGTTTATAGTAGATTTGAGTCCCCAGAGCCACTACACTGCTGGTCACTGCACAATGCTAGGGTGTGCCTTCCACAGCGGGGTCTGCCGAGCCTCCAGACCTGGGCATGGGCAACCTGAATATTCCAGTTAGCTCCCACACCTGAGCCTGTTTTCTCATTCTCAGTGCTAGCACAGTGGTGCAGCACAAAACTGGTCTTCAACACAAACTTACCCTGTACCTGTATCAACGCAGGAGCTGCATGAACATGTTGATGAAAACATGGATGAGCCTAACCGCCCAACTGTGTCACCAGTCAACATTTGCGGTGTTTGTTCTTCTCCCCGTCATCATCACCTGAGCCTCCCAGGAACAAGGGGAAGCCAGGGCTGGAATCTCAACGTAGCTCTGAGTCTGTCTAAGCTCCCTGGGCTCTGACACTGGATTTCCCATTTTGTGAAGATGAGACCACTGGACTTTGACCTTTAATGTCCCTTCCACACTGTCAGTCAGGAGGGAGACAGTTCCTCTGGCTGGAGGCTCTGGGTCATGACCCCAGTGCAGCACAAGGGCCTGACACCTCTTCATCTCTTGCTCTTTTGTGTTGGATCCATTCCCAGCCTAGATTTCAATTCTCAGTGGCAAAATGCTGCCCAGAGCCCAACTCATGAGCTGTCCTAGCTGAAAGCTCTCTCCACCGCAGCCTACATCAAAGTTCTAAAGCACAGTCTCACTGAGAAAATTTGGTCACATGTTTATCAGGATCTACCATACAGCTTCATGGGCAGAAAGTTAGGGGAAAATGGCTCTCCCGAGGAAACACTGGAGGAAGTGGATGCCGGCTTCCCAAAGAGAGGGACTGACTCTCAGAACCCTGGGAGGGCAGAAGATGCCAGGTTAAGTTCATGTGGTGAGCATTGTGGGATATCAAATTAGTAAATGCCAAAAGATGGCCATGAAAATTGTGAGATATTCTTGATGTGTGCTTTCAACAAATTAATAATTTCACATGAAGAAACTAACACAGTGAAATGGTGCTCAAGACAAAATAAACAGAGAATTAATTTGAAACATCCATTGCTAGAGCACTACGAGCTGTGTGCTCCGTAAATGGAAGATACACTTGCACTTCATGGAGGAACAGTGACTTCTCAGTGCTGTTGGGGAGACTGACTATACGCAAGGCCTCCAAGGGCGTGCCCTCAAAGCTGGTGTAGATGTGTCTTGTTCTCTTGAGTGTTTTCCACGAACTGGCAGTGGTCTACAGAAAAGGAACCCATCTGTGTCACACTGAGTCACTCTGTGGATTTACAGCAGGGCTGTTATGGGCACGATCTTACTAGTAAGTTCTACAAAAGTCTGACTTTGAGAACCTTTTGTAAACATGAGGAAGAGACCCAAAGGGGATTTTTTTTGCTCCCACTATCACACAGAAATGGTAAAAGGCCCAAAAGACACCTAAGATAGGGGATCCAAATGTTGAGTGAGAAAGTATGTACCCTTTCAGTTGTAATTTTTCAATTGTTTCTTTAACCACAAATATCGTGGTTAACTATTTTGTTCACGAAGTCAAAAATATGGTACGGAAGCAGCCGAGCAATTTGGGCTGAAAGCAGTAGAGGTTGCTGAGAGGTGCGTGTCCCCCTGCCTGCAAGCCAAGCATTCCAAGTGCTGAAGCGGGTTGCTCTCATAGAGGAAGGGCCAAAGCCAGGCCAACCCAAGAGGAAGAGACGGCAGCTTCACTCGAGCGTTTTAAGGCTTCAAGTGGCAACACATTAGGAGATGAAAATTTGAACATCTTGAATCAGTGGCCAATAGAAATTGTCTATCGGAGCAGACTTTCTCTCTGATGACAGCCGACAAAAGGCTTTGGAAAGTAACCATACCCAGAACTGTGGCTTCTCAGGTAGGAGAGGAGTAGCTGTTTTTATACCTATTCTATATGGGTTTTTTGTTTGTTTGTGGTTTGTTTTTTGTGAGACAGGGTCTCACCCTGTAGTCCAGGCTGGCCCTAAACTCACTATGTAGCCCAGACTGGCCTTGAACTCAAGACAATCCTGCCTCAACCTCGTAGGTGCCGGAAGAACAGGTGCCAGCTGGCACATCTGCTGAGCCAGTTTTTGTGGTGCTAGGGAATAGAGATTACGGGCTTGAGTTTGCTAGGAAAGCGCTTTAACTGCTGAGCGACACCCCAGCCCCACCTATTCTGTAGTTTGGAAGAATCCTTACCATTTTGAGAGAGAGAGAGAGAGAGAGAGAGAGAGAGAGAGGCAAAGAAAGAAGAGAGAAGTGCCAACAGGGAAGATGTTGATTTGTAGGAGGATTTTGGAATCTAAACAGAAAAGCTCCCTCTCCACTTTGAGTTTCTCTGGCTGCCTGCAGACATGGCGCTGCTGATTCGCTCTGACAAAAACTCACTCAACAGGCACTCAAATGAAAACGTTAATAGTGAACTGCAGGGTCATTAAAGAGCCCGAGCTTAATTCCGCTGACATTATCCCGGCTCTGTCTGCAGGGCTGAGAGAACCTTCCCATCCTCTAGTAAGCAGTTACCCAGCGCCAGGACCAGCACCTCTGGCCAGGGCTGGCTGCCGGCTTGGAACGAAGCAGCCTTAGGAGACGGGTGGGGCGCGGAGGTGGGGGGCGGGGTGGGCGCGGCGCAGTGACGCTCAGGACACCTGCTGGGGGACAGCGGGCCGGGTGAGACCAGGGAGAGGTGGGGAGCAGGGGCCAAGGACAGCAGAGGCTCCAAGGACACAGGGAGCAGAGGGGCGAGGAGGAGAGGACCGCAGGCTCGGGGGAGAGTCGAGGCAGCTGGGAAAGGGGAGCGAGGGGCCACGTGGAGTGGAGCCCGCGGGACAGACAGCGGGGAGGACGCTACTCTCTACTCTTGAGAAGAGATGACACGGAAGGAAGAGGGAGCCCAGGGGCCAGCGTAGGCAGCAGGGAAGGAGGCCGAGGTGGCCCTCCCGGAGGGGCACACCCTCCCCGCACGGGGACACCCTCACCGCCACTCCACCACCACTCCCACGGCCGGAGGCCCTTCCTCCCCAGCCGCTGTCCCTTGCGCCCCAGCCTGAAGCCGCATCGACCGCCTGTGCTCAGGGCGTCTGCGGGCCGCGGGGGAGGCGGCGATTGATCCCCGCGCGAGCCGCCATCGATCCGCTCTGATTGATGACGGAGGCGGCTCCTGGCGGTCCGCGCCGGCCGCGTGCTCCCCACTGGGCCCGCGAGGTGCGGGTAAGTGGGAGCAATTGGGCCGGGCGGCGGCGAGGCACATCTAGGCCGCGCGGGTGCCCGGGCCCTGGCTCGCCGCAATTAGGCCTGAGTGTCTAAATCGGTGGAGTTCACGGCAGAGCACGCCCAGCGCCTCGCGCACCACCGAGATGCGACCCGCAGCGTCCTCCAGACATGGGGAGCCTGGGCGGCCCGCCACAGTCCTGGGGCAGATCGAGGCAGCACAGCCCCCATCCGCTCCCTCCAGGGATCAGCCAGGGGGCCCAGCCCCTCAGGGCCTGGGGACAGCCAGGGCGCAGGGATCCCTGGGGCTCTGTGGCCCTGCGCAGGCTCTGGGCCTTCTTGGAGCCCCTTTCCTGTCCAGTTCCCAAATGGTCACTGCCGGCAACTCCGGTGTTAGAGCGCTGAATGAGACCTGAGCATGGGGTTCTCAGAACTGTGCCCTCCTTGAAGGCAAGAGCCCAGCCCCTGCCGTCACACAGTGTGCCCATGGAACAGACGCCCCGGCCTGTGGAGACGCTGAAGACTAGGCCAACCGAAGGGCCTCACCAGCAGTACCAGGACACTGGTCATTTGCGGAGCATCCTGTGGGCTAGCGCGTGGCTCGTCTCGCGCACCGGTTATGACCTCGTGTTCCTCTCTTTTCACAATTAAGGAAACTGCAGTCAAGAAATCACGGACGATGTTCCGGGCCCACAGCTGATGTGGTCTAAGGCACCCGGGGCTTCAGCACTTGTGGCTCCAGAGCCTTACGGCCACACTCACAGCTGTTTCTACTCAAGACCCAGAGAAGACTGGGTTTTTTTTGTTTGTTTGTTTGTTTGTTTTCTTAATACTGAGGATCCAGCCCAGGGCATTCACCCTGAGCTACATTCCCAGGCCATTTTTATTCATGATTTTGAGTCAGAGTCTCTCTAAATTGCCAGGCTGGACTCAAACTTGTGTGGCTCCGATCTCAGCCTACCCAAGTACTGAGATTCCAGGTCTGCGCTAAGGCTAAACATTTTAGCCTATCACGTACTTTGACTAGAGGATGACTGTTTTTCTTTTGACTGCATTATCTTTTCTTTCATTCGCACAGGGAGGAGTGTGTGTGCATGCCTGCTCCGCAGCGGGTGGAGGACAGCTCCTGCCTTCGCCAGGCAGGCAAACAGGGTGAGCACGTGACGGAGACAGAGGAACAGCTATAGCCCATTGCCTTGACCAGAGCTACTGTGGAATCCCAACAAGGAGCTCTGGGTGCCGAAATACAAAGATGTTGACTTCCAGTAGAAAGGGCTTTGGAGACAAACCCTAGGTCACAGCAGGGAAAAGTCAGAAGTGACGGCACAGAGGGGCGTGATGCTTTCCAACTTATGATGGGCTTGGAGCAGTTAAACCTAGGGTTAAGTTTAAGATCTAGTAAGCAAAACACGCATTTAAATTATCAAACACCATAACTTAGCCTATCCCACATTAAATGTCCTCAGAGAACTTACAAAATCCTGCAGTTAGGCAACGTCATCCAATACGAAGCCAACTTTCGTGGAATATTGCCTATCTCATCTGCAGACACATATTGTACATATGATGGGATACCAAAATGCAAAAGACAGTGTAGCATAGCCTGGCTTACCCTGGCCTAGGAAAAGACCAAGACTAAAAACCCCCAGTACAACTTCCACTGAATGTGTACCATTTCCGCACTGTCATACAGATGAGAAATCTTAAGTGCTGTAAGCTGAGGACCATCTGTAACCCCATCGTCTCATTTCTCAGATGAAGAAAGTGAAGCAAAGCTCTGACTGCAGTAATGGAACAGAGAGTAACAGATGGCCACCACCCTTTTGTACTCTTAGCCATCAGATGCTGTCCCCCGAAAAGAGCCCCCTGTGACTTTGTCTCTGGCTGCAATATTCACTCGGGCTGGCTCTGCTTACAGCCTGTGGCCTTCCTCAGCTGCTGGACCACGCTCATGTTGTCTCCAAATCTCTGAGGTCTCCATGGCAGTTTTGCCTTTGCTTTCAGGGGCATACTTACTGCCTGATCTCCCAAGCATTCTTCTGAAATCAGAACCCACAAGTCTTGCATTGTGCATACCTGTAACACCAGCCTATGACACCACGAGGGTGAGACCAAGGTCTGCTGCTGGATAGAGTAATTGCCCCTTTGGAACACGACTGCAGCAAAAGTCTAAGTACCTGGATGGCTGAACTCTGGCAAATACTACTCTCTGCAGCCCAGAAGAAGCAGAACTCCCTGAAGTTCCTTTCTCAAAATCTTTCGACTGCTATTGCTTTGTACAGGTTAAGAAGAGAGTCTTACTAATTCCTGAGAGGCCCCCAAGCCATCTTTCCTGTTGCCTCAATACCAAGTACTTGACTTCTTAATAATGCTAATAGTTCAGCAACCATGCTCTCTTTTGCCCCAACTTTCAGGGCCTTTCCTTTCAATAAAACTGGAAACTTTTTATATCTTTTGGGGCTGCCTTTTTCTCTGGATTTCCAGTGTAGAGTTGGCTGAAAGCAGAATGTGGGACCAATGTGAGACCCCAAAGATTGAGGTACCTTGATGGCTTCTCTCCCAGATTAGTCTACCACACTTAATCTCATTGTAAGGCAGAATGTTAAGGATATGGGCAAAACGCAGGAACACTTTTTGCCAAAGTATAACACACATGGCTTTTAAGCCAATTGCCCATATATTCCTCCTTCCCATATGAAACCGCTCCAATGTGTATTTCTATCTGCATTCTAGTCTTCTGAGCTCAGGCCGGAGTCTCCCATCAGGCTTGGCTTCAGCTTCTCTAGCTGGCATTTCGAAACTTTCCAAACTCCTCCCATAAAGCAGGTCCAAAGGCTCTTCTAAACTACATGATCGGGTGAAGTCACAGCAATAGCCCCACTTCTCTGGTACCACTTTGTCTTTTATTTACTTTTTCTTGCTGAAATATAATACCCAACATCCACAACTTAACAAAGAAGAGGCTTATTTTGGCTCAAGTTTCAGAGGTGGACCAGCAGTGGCAGGAAGGCCTAGGAGGACCTAAGTGTGGGAAGGCTGTGCATCCCATGGCAACAGAGCAGAGCAATAAGGCAGAGCTAGCAAGGAAGCTGGACCCTTCTAGGTCACATCCCCAGGGACCCATCCCTCATACCAGGCCCCACCTACTAATAACACAGGAAATCATCAAAAGATTAATTCAATTTATCCAATTAACCCTCCTGATCCAATCATATTCCAATTACACGAGGCTTTGGGAGAACATTCCACACTCAGACCACAGCATATACTATGCACGTATGTGTACACACAACATTGACTATGTAGTTGCCATTATTATCTTGAACAAATCCATTTATTAGAGCAATTAAGAATAAAAAATAAAATTGTTTTATTTTACCTTTTTTCTTTTCTGACTTGTACTTCCTTTCTTTGTGTAGATCTGAGCTTCATCTTCCTCCTCTCTAAAAAGTATGTCCTAACATTTGCAAGGCATGTCGACTGGCCTCAAATTACCTGAATAATTGTCTAATCAAAAAAATCTTCATTTTCTTGCTTAAACTTGAAGTTTAATTATGCCAGATGCAGAACTCTAGGTTGGTGGGGTTACTTTCATTCAACATTTAAAATATTTTTCTCCTCTTCCATTTTCTTTATACAGTCTTTGAGAGGTAGGATACAACTTTTATCTTTGCTTTTCTATAGATAAGTATTTTCTTTTCCTGTCTTCTTTCAAAATTCTTTTTCAATAAAGTTATTACAGTAAAAGTATCCAACATGATGTTTTGATATATACAACATTATAAAATAACTACAGTCAAGTATGACTGTATGACTGTCAAGTATGACTGTCGAGTATGAGGTGTTCATCACCTCACATCACCTTTTGTGTTTGTGTATAGTGAGAACACAGAGCATCTACCATCTCAGCAAATTTCAAGTATATAACAAACAATACTACAACATGTCAGTCAGATTTCCATTGCCATTGCAAAACACCCAAAAATAAATTTATAAAGAGAAAAGTTTAACTGAGCATAGTGGCACTTGTCTGTAATCCTAACGCTCAGGGAGGCTGAGGCAGAGAATCACAGTTCAAGCCCAGTCCCCAGTTCAAACTCTCCAAGCCAAAGGCTTAGGGAGACCTTGTGTCAAAGTAAGTTTTTTTAAAGGATCATAAATGTCGGCTGAGTTACTAGCTCAGCAGTTAGAGTGCTTGACTAGCAAGTGCAAGGCCCTGGGCTTGACTCCCCATCACCACAAAACTAGGTATGGTGGCACGTACCTTTAAATCTAGCACTTGAGAGGCTGAGGCAGGGAGACTGGGGTGTGTTTGAAACTCCCCTGGGCTACATAGTGAGTTCAGCCTGGATTATAGAGTGAGATGAGACCTTGTTTCAAAAGAGAAGCAAGCAAATAAACAAGTAAATAAAGAAACAAAATGACTGTGGATGTAGCTCATTGCAAAGGCCCTGGGATCGGTCACAATACTGACAAAAAAGAGAGAAGAAAAGGGTTTATTTAGCTCACAATTTTTGAGGTTTCCACCTATCAGGCATCATTTCATTCCTGGCACTTGCCCATAGGCCTGTGGTGAGGCACCGTGACGTAACATACAGCACATACTGAAGACACACGTACAACTTATGGCGGCCAGAAAGCAAAGAGAGATGGGAAGAGGAAGAGGTCCCAATAATTCCTTCAAGGACTAACTTCCTCCCACTGAGCCCCACCTCTTAAAAGTCCCACCACCTCCATGGGCTAGGGAAAGAGGCTTTGATTCATGGCCTTTGGAGGACATTCAAGATCCAAACTACAGTATTTATGCTGCGCACTAAAACCCTAGAATCCACTCATTCCATACACTGAGGTGTGGTGCCCTTTGACAACCTTTCCTATGCCATTACTCGCGCTGCTAACAATCGCCATTCCAGTCTTTTGCTTCTAGGAATTTGACTTTTCAATATATCATATGTGAGCGAAATCACGTGATACTTGTCATCCTGTATCTGGTTTATTTTGCACACAACTTGGACAAGGACATTCTTACAGCATATATACGATGACACCAGCAGATACCAGGACAGGCTCATGGTGCAAGCTTCACAAAGGCGGCTAGTTTTGGAGTGCAAGTGTGCGTAACCTCACTGGGACTCTATGGGGCTGCAGCGGCCCTGAGTCTGGGGCAGGAGCAGCACCTGGAAACCCCAGCTTAGACAACTCAGCAGCTGAGGGTCACAGCGGTGAAGACAGGAGAAGTCTCCAGTGGAAGCTGGGGCTCCAGGATCCTCAGTGGCAGATGCTGCTCTGACGTCTGCACTTCCCTCCACCCCCACAAGGGGACTCTCCATCGAGGGGATTTATCACAGTGCTGCGCTCACCTGGAGACTAGGGAAGCGCGGACAGAGTGCTTCCTGCCCCTTCTACGCAGGCACTCTCCGTCGCTACAGCCCCAAACTGCTCTCTGGGGTTCTTCCAGAGTCGTGTTCGTGCATAGCTCTTTGTTTTTATCACTTCGTGTTTGGGCTAGGGCTGAGATCTCTTCATGTGTCATCTTGCTGACACAAATCAAATGAGTAGTCTACATTTTATTTTCTGTAGTTTGACAGTGTTACACCTGCAAGGAAGTTTTTGGACATTTTATCCTGCTTGATGTTCTCTGAGCACCATGGATCGATGGTTTGATGTCTAACATTAATTTGGTAGAAATCGGGAGTCATTTTCAAATATTTCTTCTATTCATTTTTCTTTCCTCTCCTTCTTAGGTTCTCATCATGCATATTTACACCTTTGCAGCTGTCTGGAGTTGTTGCGTATTTTATTCTGTTTCATTTGGGGGTTTCTTTGCTTTCCAGTTGTGGACTTTTCCACTGAGATGTTCTCAAATGCAGAGATTCTTGCCTCAACCACGTGCAGACCCCAGCAATTCCAAGGAAAGCATTCATCATTCCTACTGGCAGTGCTGTTGAGCTTTAAATCGTTTTCATTTCTACTTTAGAATGCCCACCTCTGCCTACACTGCCTGTGTCTCCTGCACACTACTTCACCTTAGTCCTCAGTGTACTAATCATAATGGTTTTAATTCCCAGTCTGATAAGTATACCATCTCTACCATATCTAAGTCTCATTCTGTTGCTTCCTCTGCCTCCTCAAGCTCTGTGTTTTGCCTTTTAGTGTGCCTGGTAATGTTTTTCTCCCTAGCCAGGCACAATCTATTTGGTAAAAGCTGCTGTGAACCTTCAGCAGTGTGATGGAAAGTTGGGAAGGGGCACGTTCTTCAGCCTCAGGACAATGCCACAGCCTCCTAGGGAGCCTGGGCTTCAGGCCGGTGAACGACTCTGTGTTTCTCAGGCCCCACCACCACTGCCAAATGGGACAGGATGACAAATGGCCTGGGCTCGGCTATTTTTCTTTCTCAGGACAAGGAGGCTTCAACGAAGGTTTGGGTCTGGTTAAACAGCTTCTCCTGGGGGCAGACCTTTTAATAACAGAATGTTCTGATATAGTTCAAAACACTTCCTTTTCCTCTTCTCCCTCATCCCCAGAAGCAGGGGCACTTGTTTTCTTTCCCAGTATTCACTCTGAGAGCCGGTGGAACTCTAAGAGATGAAATTCATGAAAGGGTTAGTCACCATCCGCACAGAGCCTCAAGCTCTGTCTCATTTCCAGTTCTGGGTCCCTGCTCCGGGGCTGAGCTCTCACGAAGGCTTCTGCCCTGGCGAGTTGGGCTTCTGTGTGCCCCACTCTTGTTCCTCCAATCTGGAGGGCAGCAGCTTGCCCTGTGGCCTCACTTCTTTCAGAATTCTAAGGTGAGTTGTTGATTTTTCAGCTTGTTCAGTTTTTACTTGCTAGGGAGAAGTGGCTGCTTCTGAGCTTTTTTCCATGTCAGACCCCAAACTAAAGGTTTCCCTCGGAGTAATTTCAAAGAGGAAGGACATGTGTTTGCAAAATCATCTTTACCAAATAATTCATCAACTGGTTATTTCTTGAGTGCCTACTGCATGCTTGGTGCATTAACCGGAGTACCAGGGAAATGCCAGTGCACAAACATATGACATGCACTTAAATGGGGGGGTGAAAAAATTTTAAAACATAGTAAAAAATTTATTATGCATAGCGTGTTAGAATAGAATGACAACAGAATATAGCGAGAAAGTAATGTAATGAGGGAAATGAATGCAATTTTAAACAGAGTGGTCAGGGTAGGTCGGCCTCGTTGACAAAAGACCAGTGGAGCAAAGGACAGAGCAAGAGGCTGCAGTGCAGGTCTCTGGAGGAGGAATGTTCTAGGAAGAGGAAACAGCCAGTGCAAAGGCCCTGACACAGGATGGTCTCTGTGTGTTTGCAGATCACCAAGGTCAGCACAGATCTAACTAAACAGGTGAAGGGATCTGAGGTAGGGCTGAGGTCAGGCCTCTTTGAACACTTCAGGCTCCACCCAAAATGACATGGAAGCTACAGGAGGATGAACTTGAAGTATCAGTACAGAATATACTTCAATGGGGTTGTTGCTAGTTATATACACATATCCCCCTCCCAAAAAAAAATAGCTTTGCTCATCAGTTAATTTATTTGCTTTTACAGTGCTGGAGTTCAAACTTATGCCCTCACACATGCAAAGCAAGCACTCTACCACTAGGCCACACCCCCAATCCTAGAAGGGTTTTTAATACAAAATAGGAGTCATGTCCATGAAAATATTAGTATTTCAGACTTTAAACTATCCTTCAAATCTATCCTATTGGGGGTAAATGATTAAAGCACATACAAATCTGCCAAAAATGAAACTCATTAATGTGTATATCCAATATACACTAATGAAAAGTAAGAAAGTGTCTTTAAAAATGTTGGTATTCCAATCTTAATCTAGAGCTAAAAACTATCTTTAAAAAATTGTCCTTAAACTTCCTCTAAAAATTATCCTTTTTTGTTGTTGTTGTTCCAGAAAACCAAAAGCAAGCCCTGTGATCATGAAGGTGAAAAGGCTAGACCTGTTGTATGGACTCGCTAAGTGGACTCTGGAACCACCACAGGCCACAGAAACCTGAGCCACTCACTTACCTCTTGGTGCCTCAGTGTTTCCATCTACAGAATCTAAATAATGAGTCCTCACCTGTGAGGATGATAATGAATGAAGCTTATGTGGCATTTTTGAGACCAACATTTACAGAATGGCTGGCACACATAAATTCTTGATCATTGTAAACTCTTATTTTCACGGCTAGCTATGAACCCAAATCTTCAGTTTCTTGATTCCAGCCCAGGCCAGTTTCTTGAAGAAAAAAGACAAGGAGGAGGAGGAGTGGGGGGACAAGGGGGAGGGAAGATTCATGTTCTGAGTTACCTACCACCAAGGATCAGTCATTGCTTTAAGCATTACAGGTGGGTCGTCTTGTTTGTCGTCTCTATCTAACAGAAGCATGAACCGAGGACCCAGAGAGTATTGGCTGGCCCCAAATCACAGAATATTATACGGACAAAATGAAATCCACATACAGGTGGGTCTGACTGCTGACCCCGGGAACTTTGCCGTGAGTACCTCAGGTTCCTGGCAGCAATTTCCCCAATAGGAATAAATACAGATGAACCACAGAGGTGAGAATGTATGGGCCTTTGGCTCATCATATAAATTAACTCAAGGCATCAATGCTCTACCTATTTGGGACAAGCCAGAAGGCCTCACTAACCACCCACGATGCAGAATATTTCTAACAAAGTCAGACCAAGAGGAACCAAAGTCAGTCCTGCTCGTTCTGGATTCTGAAGCCCACATTACCTGGGACAGTTGAAGTCTCCCCTTCCCTCTGTCACCTGGGTATCTAGCAGGTGAGTGCCCATCTACATCATATCACTCAGGCTTTCGGAGGCATACACTGCACACTGTTGCATGATCAAAAGAAAGAATTGTAAATCACCTTGATTCATGCCTTCCGGTAGCATATGGCTCCTGACCATCTCCTAAGGTCTTTCCTTAAGTCAGGTTGTGACACAGCAAGGGTGGGAGACAGTGACTGGAGCAGGCCCATCAGGCACAGGAAGAAATGCTTCCTCCCACCCTGGGCACATCACAACTTTGGTTAGGTAAGGGGGTTAGCAGGGAGTTTGGGAGGCTATGCTGTTAAACCAGTTTCACAATCCCTGATTCTGTCTTCTACTAGTAGGACGGTTTTGTCATTCAGAGCATGGGAACCTTGGCACGTGCGTGCAATTCTCAGTTCTTAGAGACACTGCTACAATTCAGAGACAAAAGGGAGTGGTCACTTAAGAACCAGCCCTGGCAGCCTGGGAGGGGAACACGGCACCAAGAAAGGAGGTTCAGGAGCAGGTGCTACAAGGAAAGCATCGCAGTGAGACACCAGATGGGAGCGATTTCCTTTCATTCTCCTGCCGAGGTACTGTCATCCCATTTTACAGATGAGGAAATTCCGGCTGAGAGAAATCAAACTTTTTGCTTGAGGTCACACAGTGAAGTGAAGGTTAAGACTTGTTATGTTCTGACTCTAAAATATCCACTGAAAAATCTCATGCATTTGAAAGGTGATTGGCTCGTAGAAGTGCTGCACTCTTCAAGGAATGTGTCCATGGATGATTTCATGTGCTGTTAAGAGGCAGGGACAAGTTGGGAGGGTATTGTCACAGAGGTGTGATCTAGAAGGGTGTATCTCTCTCACTGGCTGCTCCCTCCTCTCTCTGCTTCTTGGCCATCGCAGAATGAACAGCTCTCCTCCACACGAGGTCCTTCTGCCATTGTCGTTTCTGCGTTGAAGCTCGCTGATTGCTATGGCTTAGAATGTCCCCCCAAACCTCAGGTTTTGAAGATGACTCAGGCATGCGGATAAATCTGCTGATGTCCTGCCCTACAAGAGATGAGGCCTGGTTGGAAGGGATGAGTCACTGGAGCTTGACAGGGAAGGATCAGATCACTGGGGCTTTACCTGAAGCTACATAGATGCTAACCCCACCCTTCCTCTTGCATTTGCCTTCCTATCTGACATGCTGTGAACAGCTTCTCTCTGCCTACGCCTCTACCCGGTTCCTCCGCCATTGCTCACCACCCATGAATGAACTGAGACCTTCTGAAACTGTGAGCTAAAATAAACCTTTCCTTCTTAATTTCGGGGTGTTGGGTAATGGGTTCCAGCAGCAAAAAAGTAATTAAAACACTGACCATGCATGGACTAGTACCTCTGAGACTGTGACCTAAAATAAACCTCTCCTCCCTGTGAGTTCCCTGTAAGTTGTGGAAGCCACACATTGTGTTCAGAGATAAGAAAGCAACTGAGACAAAATTCAAATGAAGGAGACAGCTGAGTTTAGAAGTCAGAATTACCTGCCTCGCAGAAGAGAGAGGACATCTGACGGGCTCAGTGGATAGCCGTGAGAGGGCAGCTGTGTCCATGCAGTGAAAAGTGTAGCGAGGAGAAATTTCTGTTCTCACTTATCTTACCCAGGCTGTAGAGAGATCCTCTGCTCCTTGCCATCCAGAGGGCACCACGAAGTACAAGTCCTTTCTAAGGGAAAACGTACACCTTGTCACTTGGGTTGGTGCAGAGCAGGAACTGAAAGTCGAGGATTAGGCAGGGATGCCAAAAAATAAGGGGATGCTGGTTTCAACCTTTGGTAAGTCACAGTGTCCTGACATGCAATGCTACTTCAGTCACTGAGATACGGGATTCTTAGAAATGTTCAACTCATTTTTAAATGTGCTTTTAAGTGACTAATAGTGTAATAGTTCATTACAGAAAATGCACGCACACCAAGAGGAGAAATAGAAACTGCCCTTTTTAGTGCATAACCTGTGAAATCTGAAAAGTGATACAGAAAAGGAAGGGAAACTGTTACTAGACCAGAGGAAGGGACCGTGGGGGTGGGGATGCAAGGGAAGGGCCATGTGACCGAAGAGTGCTACATGCGCTTAAGAAAATACCACATTGAGACTGGAGGAGTGGCTCAGTAGTTCAAGTGCTTACCTAGCAAGTGCTAAGTTAAGTGTTCAGTACCCAAGTTCAATTCCCCATCACCACATAAGCCGGGCGTGGTGGCACACAACTGTTATCTCAGCACTCGGGAGACTGAGGCAGGAGGATTGCAGTAAATCCTGGGCTACATAGTGAGTTCAGGACCACAGCCTGAGCTACAGAGTGAGACCCTGTCTCAAAAAAGAAGAAGAGGAGGAGGAGGAGGAGGAGGAGGAGGAGGAGGAGGAGAAAGAGGGAGGAGGAGGAAAGAAAATATCACATACCACATTAAAGTTCAATGGTCTGTAAATTAAGCCACTAATAATACAGATTTAATTGTCCTAAATCTCACTACTCAGACATTACTACTATAAGATTTTGATATTTGTATTCTTTCAGACTTTCTCTATACATTCTTTCTTAAGTTTCATTTAAAACCAGTATCAGAAGAAAGGGAAAAAAACAAAAATTCATAAAATAAAAAATTTCAAAAAAAGTGGGATCACTTTGTTGTATGGCTTTTTAATCTATGTTTTAAACCTAAACAACTTAATGGGAATCACATCAAGGCCGTGGACACTTCGCAACAATGTGAATCATGTCCGCACAAGTGCCCAGTCTGCAGAAGAACTGTAAGAAATTTAATGACTGTACTGTTGATACCTACGTGCATTGTTTTCCATTCCTTTACTCTTCCTTACAAGCAATTCTCCAGTGAACTCTGTCAGGGCTAATTCTGTGCCCACAGCTTTCATCATTTTCTTAGGGAAAAATCCTAAAGCAAAATTCCCAGAACAAAAATCAAGAACAGTATTGAGGTTTCTAAAACACACATTTTGGACTAACTTTTTTCTCTCTTTGTGGATAACTTCTAACTAACAAGGGACAGGGTGGAATGAGGGGAAATGTTTTTGTTCTAATTATAAACTATTAGAAGCACTATTTAGTGATGAAGAAGTAATAATTTCATGAGAAAAAAATGTGGCAGCCAGATGATTTTAGCAATGTAGGCAGTCAGGGTGGTGTGGGCGGACAGTGCTTAGGTAGGTGTGAGAGAAGAGTTCTACAATTACGTAGGCAGAGGTCTGCGCCAGATCCAGAAAGACAGCATGGAAAGGGATGGGAGGAGATGGTGGAGACCGTGGATGGAGATTGTGAGAGGGTTGGACTGATGCTTCTCAAAAACAAAACAAAATTCTGACTATCTTCTTAGATATAATCCCATTGGAGAAGAGAAATGAAATGGTATCAAAGAAAGACAGAGATTGTGCCCAGGGAAACTTCATATGCACTAAATTTTTAAGAGGGATGTTCAGGGATATAAAGCAGCTCTAGTTGAAATAATTTCACCCTAAGAGATAGGGTAAAGAGAATATTTACTTATCTAGAGTCATGGAGTATAATAAGGAAACACACAAAACAATTTCTATTAGTTACTGCTGAGAAGATGAAAAGAATGTTTTAGTCTTGATATTGTTTTCCCCCCACATTAATATCTACCTGGGACCTCAGAGTGTCACCTTGATTGAAAGTAGGGCCTTCACAAATATGACCTAAGTTGAAGTCATATTGGATTAAGATGATCTCCAAATTCAATGGCTATGTCCTTATAAGAAGGCCATATGAAGGCACAGAGATGCTGAGGGAAGCTGCTAAAGCTTCATGAAAATGTGTCCTAAAAGTGTCACATGACTAGAAGATGACTAGATTACAGGGTGCTGTACTCATCAATCAATTCATGATTCTTTGCTTCCTGGCCGTGATGGATACGCAGATGTCCTCCACCATGCCATTCCACCATGACCTTGAACCACTGCCAACCAACTGTGTATGGACTGAGATATCTGAAACTGTGAGCTAAAATAAACCTCTTCTACTCAAATTGTGGGTGTCAGGTATCATGTTCCAAGGTCAACAGACTAATTGGCCAAGGAAATTTCAAGCAGCCCCACATTCAGGTCGTACCATTAATACTGTTGGCTGCTTTTACTCAGATCTAAAGCAAAATTAGTAGCAAGTGTTACGGAAGAAAACAGATATGAAAAGTTTACAGTTTTGTCAGAACATAAGTGTTTTAAAAACTGAAGCAAAAAAAAAAAGAGTGTGGTTACTGAAAAGAGTGGCATGAAAAAGAAGCCAACTGCTTTGCATCAGGACAATAACTCAAGAATTGGCTAGACCCCACCTTTGGCAAGATCAAGACTTCAAAAGACTTTGACTGGAGAAGAGAGCCTCAGGGTACTTTGCAGGGCAACCTAGGAAAATGTTCCCCAAAGTTCAACCATCTAGACATTCTCATGTGGCTGCACCAGTGATCTAAGGCAGCCTGGCTACTGCTCAAGCTCAGAGCAGACCTTGGCATCATCCACATGGTGCTGGTTTCAAAGGCACATAGAATGAAAAGGATGGGTTATGGAAACTTCCTCCAGATTTGAGAAGAAAGCTTCGGAGGCCAGGCAGTGGGTCCTGAAAGGGCAGTGGGGGAAGCTGTGAGACAGAAGCCAAAGGTGCCGTGCAGATATTACAAAGCTAGAGAGGCCACGAGGAGGGAAGGCCTGAGGAAGACCATGGGCAGGGAGTGGAGTCACCAAAGACAGAAGTGGTGCTGTAGGCTCCTGTGGGGTTAGGTGGGTCACACCTTTTAGAGTTAATTTCTCTCCAGACCTGGCCACACATGCTGGACATGAAAAGACAAGAATTAAGATTTTCCCTGCTGGGTTTCAGTCTTGCTCTGGTGGTCTGATTGCTGTCTGTCCTTCTGTTGTTCCTCCTTTCTCTGGAATAGCAATGCCGTGTCCTCTGCCATTTTATGCTGGAAGTGTTTAACTCGTTTTTTGATTTTCACAGGCACTTACAAGTAAAAGTTTGACTTGAGTCTCAGAGGAGACTTTATACTAGGACTTTTCAGCAGTGCTGGGCCTGTTAAGAATTTGGCAACAATTAGAGACAGACCAAATTCATTTTGCATGATATGGACATGAGTCATTTGGGGAAGGAGTAGAATATTATGCCCCCCTAAAGTCTTACATGCTTGCAATGTGACTATGGGGATGCTATATGAATAAATAGATTAATCTGTTGATGATGTTACATGCTGTTAAGAGATGAGACCTGGTTAGAGAGATGAGTCACCACTGACATGACCTAGAAAGGTACATCTTTGTCCCCAGATTGTCCCTTCTCTCTGCTTCCGGCCATGATGGGTTCAGGAGCTGTCCTCTGCCATACTATTTTAACATGTCCTTATGCCACGGCCAGCCTATCATGTATGGACTGAGACCTCTGAAACTGTGAGGTACGATAAACCTCTTTTCCTTAAGTTGGAGATGTCAGGTATTGTGTGCCAGTGACATGAAAATGCATTAAGACAGAAGGCCATGTGACAATGGAGAAAGGGAGTAGAGTGATGCCAAAGATTGCAGGCATCTAGCAGTGAAGAAGGAAACATGGAAGACATTATCCTCCAGAGCCTTCAAAAGGAACCGGCCCTGCCAACACTGATTTTGAACTTGTATGTTTCAGTGCTGTGAAATAATAAATCTCTGTTGTTTTAGACCACCCAGTTTGCAGCTACTTGTCCTCACAGCCCTAAGAACACTAATACAGGGGTGACTCACATTTCTGGGTTCCTCCTCTGACTAGCAGTAGCTTTACCTTCCTTCTGTCCCCTTCTATCCTCCTTCTGTCCCCTTCTATATTTTCCAAATAAAGTGTTCTCTTCATAACCTGAAGAAAAAACTACTGCTTATGTTAATAAATTTTGCTCCCCTAAGCAATAAATAGCAATGATTGTTTGCCCCCATTTGTCCCTAGTAAGTGGTTATTTCAACCCAGAATGCCATGAGAATCAGGCTTCTGTCTCTGATGGGAGAGCTAGGCAAGGAGAATTGGCCTGCTCCTGATGCTGAAGACCGACTAGCTATGGGCATCAGCGGTAGCTTGCTTGATGCCCTCACCCATCCTGCTTGAGCAGATGAGGCCATGAATCTAATGTGCCTTTTGAGCTTTCCCAGAAGAAGAGTCCTGGAAGGGATCCTGCACACACAGGCTGTGGACCAAGATGTTGCAAGCATCTCAGACTCATCCATTGGAGCAAGAGTGTCTGGATCTCAGGGGAGCCCCTAAGAGCATGCTGCGTTTGTGGCACGGATGGCCAGAGCTTCCCTCACCTACTTGCAAGGAAGGGGCGCTGATCAAGCATCTGGGAGGCTGCCTAAATCAGAACCCCCACTGTGCCACCTTACAACTCTATGACTTTAGGCCAATTATTTAAAATCTTTGTGTCTCAGTTTCCTAGTCTGGAGAATGAGGTTCATGCTGTTCAATATTGTCTAAAGTGTAAGGTGAACGACATACACAGTGCACTGAGCGTGGTATCTGGCACACGCACTTAGAGGATGCTCGCTGCTGTGGGAGACGTGATGCTCAGAGCAGAGGTAAGAGAGCACGCTTTGAATATGGAAAGGCTCACAAACCAAGGAGTGAAGGCAGCTTGTAGAGGCCCGGAAAGGCAAGGAAACAGATTTTACCCTATGGCCTCCTGACGGAACTCAGCTCCACCAAAGATTGTATTTTAGTCTGTAAGACCCATCTCAGACTTCTGGCTCTGGGAACCGGAAGATAATAAATTATTACTGCTTTAAGCCACTAAATTTTCTTATTTATCACAGTACAGATAAGAGAGAAATATATCTGATCTGTGCTTTATCCCACAGTGACTTTCTAATCAATTAAAAGACTCTCTGCTTCAGCATCAGATCCCCTGCCTGGCCACCGTGATTACTGCCCACCACTTTCCCTACCAGACTGCAGCAAAGGTTGACGTTAACTCTCCGCTCCCAAGCCCACCGATTTTGCTGCTAGAAAGGAACAGCTCTTCTCTCACATCTGAGCTAAAATCTCCCAAGAAGGTGATCTGATGGGCTTGTGGCAGGGGCCGGGGGGGGAGCAGCCCTACCACCTCTGCTTAGGAATGGGAGGCAGAGAATCAACGCAGCTGTCCAGTGGAGTAGGGCATTGATGCCTTACGAAAGGGTGCAGAAGTCTGCTTCCTTCCCCAAGCATAAGGTCTTTGAAAGACCTGGCCCAGAGCCCCACAGCAGACTCAACTCTTCGCGGGTGCTCCACTGTGGCAACCGACCAATGAGCTCGTCTTCAGTGCACTATGCCAACAGGCAGAGTTTGCTTTCAGGGCAGACAAGTATTTGTCCACACGTGGGGTAGTGTGGGCATGTGAGTTCAAACTGGCATTAGGGGGCGTGAGCACATCCTTATCTAGAGTATCATTCCTCATTAAAAAATTAACTACTTCAAGTCACCCTTGATTTTGTTAAGCCTAATTGTTGGAACTGCTGTAAATGTGTTTTACAGAGACAAAAAAAGACTGACAGGTAGGATGGAGAGTTGCTGCCTGGTGTGTAAGTCCATAATAATTTTTTATAATTCTTTTATGCTTTTATCTTTCTCTTCTATAGAAACACCCACCAAGGCCCATTAGGTGATCTCTCAGATGGCCCGTCTAAGGAGAATTCTTGCATCAAAACAAAAATGGCCTGTTGCGTTGTGTTTCTTTGTATATTCTGCATAATAATCCTTTGCCTGGTGAAGAGCTTACAAATATTTTTCCTGTTCTTCAGGTTGTATCTTTACTCTGTTGATTGTTTTTATTACTGATCAGAAGCTTCTTAGTTTAATATAATCCTGTTTGTGTACTTTTTTTTTCTTTTCTCTGTTCTTTCAAGGTCTCATCCAAAAGATCTTGCCAATGTTTCAGTGTGTGCTTCCCTTGTTTTCTTCTAGTACTTTCATAGTTTAAGGTGTCACTCTTAGGTCTTTGATTTATCTTGTGTTTATTTTTGTATGTAGTGAGAAGTAGGAGGGGGGTACGGAGAGATGTTGGATGGCAGGTACCAAAATACAGTCTGGCAGGAGTAACCCAATCTAATGGTCTATAACACTGGATAGTAACTATGGTTTACAATTAATTTATACACTTCAAAATAACTAGAAGAGTATGAAGATTCCCACTATAGAGAAATAATGAAAGCTCAAGGAAATGGGAATGAAATTATCATGATTTGGTAATTATACACTGTATCCATGTATTGGGTTGTCCTGCAGTTCCCCACAAATAAGTACCAATGTTGTATGGGAAGATTTTTAACATCCTGCTCACAGATGCAGAGCTCAGCGAAGTCCAGCTGGTGATTGGTGGAGGCCGCAGGTTAGTCGGCATAGCAGCACATCCTTGGGAAGGTAACCATCCATGAGCAGGACCTGGGCCTCCCCGCCAGGCACTTATGGGCCACAGAAAGAAAAAAGCGAGTGCCACACCTCAGAGAGGTTTCTTAAGCACAACCTCTAAGACAGTGAGGTAAAGGGGGCTAACGGCTGCAAAAGGTAGGTCAGAGTCGTGCTCAGAGTTGAGTCAGCGTAAAAGGAAGGAAAGGAATGCTTAACTGCAAAAGGAGCACCTAGGCCAGTTCTGGAAGGGTGCTGTGGACAGGAGCGGTGGCTGTTGGTGTAGTTCCCGGCATACCTGCATGATTTTTCTCATAAGGAGACAGGTATTCCAAAGGGTGTTCACTGGCCACTTACTCGGTTAATCCCTCCCGTTGTCTCTTCCTGTGTTTCTTCTCATCCTTCCCTTCTCCTCCCCTCTATCCTTTCCCTCATCTTCCTCTGTTCCTTCCACAAGGATTTACTGAGAATTTCTTTCATGCTTGTGTTACAAAAAGGAAGATTATGGTGTTGAGGACTTAGACTACTCGTTGAATAAATGCCCAAGAGTGCGAGTTATTTAAAATTCAATACCTGTACACAGCTTGTGAGCATGCCATATTTCAGTGTCTGTCTGTGTTTAGTCAAATACTGAGAACATATGTCTCTTTGTAAATCTACTCCCAGGACTGCTAAAAGTGATTCGGAAAACACTCCTAAATGCGCCAGCATCCATTTTTCTCCTCTAGTGCAAAAGATTCACTCAGAAAGACCTGGCTGACTTGTCACCAGGCCTGCCCCACCTTAACACTCATCCTCACCAGCCTCTGACCCCGAAAGGGGGGCACCCACAGCTCAGCCTCACAGGCAGGTGGACAGCAATGGCATGCTGGAAGCAAGCTCACAGCGTCTCTCCATCTCTGGCATTTAATGAAGATGCTTCCAAGAATGGAGTAAAAAATGCCATACGGCACTGCAGAAAAACAGACACTAAAATTTAAGAGGGAAGTAAAATTTGTTTATGGACCTCACTAAAGAAAAGTTGCTGAGCGTTGAGTCTAAAGACCCACCTTGCTGCTGTTCTTCAAGACTCTTTGCTGGGGTTGGCTATACAGGAGTTTTGTTTTTCATCAATGACTGTTTTTTCAAAAGCAACATTATTTAACCAAGTTTTTGATCAACAGCCTAATGATATAAAGATTACTTACTTCAACAAAGCATTCTTGAAAACTAGGCAAGAATTTCCCAGAGTGTCCTAGCTAGCATTTTATAACTGTCTCTCACTGAGTGGCTACCCTGGTCCAAAAATGTTTCATGTGTTCTGGTCTTAGAGCAATCCTCAAGGCAATTATCATTTCCCCCACTTTACAGGTGAGAATGTTGAGCTTCATAGCTGGTACGTACCAGTCCGAGATATGGTAGGTGCTGAAGTCAGGACTCAGAAACAAGTCTGCCGAATTTCAGAAGCTGTGTTCTTCCTGTTTTCCTTACTGCTTTCCAGACTGCACTGTTCTATCTGGAATGTTTTGATGGGGATTTGCGGAAGGGCCCGCATGCACAAAAGAAAAACGTTAGACAGACAAACTCCTGACCGACTGCAGTGGTCTTTCCCCTGAGAAGTCTCACAGAGCTGCCCAGGGTAGGACCACAAAAGATAAAAGGTTTTGCTTTGAAGCATAGAGATCTGCACAATGATGCCATCACCTCATGCAACCACAGGGAGAAACGTGCACATACCTAGTTGATCCAATTCGGATAAAATTATTTTTCTCATCTAAATTTTACTATTTACCTTGCCTCAAAATATTCGTTAGTCTTTTATTCTTTGCTTTGGAAATACAAGATCCCCTAACCAATATGGAATGATTTTCCTGTCCTTCTTCTTCCTTTAGCATAATTAATATTTACTGAGTGCCTACAGTTCAAAAATACTTCTGTATTTTTTCACTCATTTATTTCATTCAGCAATCTTTTGAAATGTATATTCATATGTTTCCAGAATAACAAATTTTATCTGGATATAAATTCTCTAATTAAAGAATATTCGTTGGGTATTGATTATAGGCAAGAAAATGTTATAAGCACTGGCTTATCTTCTGGGTCTAATATAGCAAGTGTATTATCAATTTTTAAATTTTTATTCACATATCACCTCCCTTTCTCCTTTCCACCCTCTCACCCCAACTCCCCCTCCATTTCCCTCTCCACAAAGTCCATCTTCTTACTTTCTTCCATATCTCTCACATTGTTATGGTTAGTTTTCTCATATTACAGAAACCACATGTTTCATCAATTTCTGTATAATAACCCCCACTCAAAACATGCAGCAGCTTAATGAAGGAAAATTAAATTAAATAAGACCTAATAAAATGGAATTATATTCTCATAGATTGGAAGACTAAATATTGTGAGATGCCAGTTCTCTGCAAATTGAACTCTAAGCCAGTGAAAATCCCAGCAGATATTTTTGTAGAAATTGATGAATTGATTCTAAAATTTATATGGAAAAGCTAAAAACCTAGTGAGATCGAAACAACCTTGGAAAAAAAGAACAATGTTGGGGGACTAATACTATGTGATTTTAGACTTATTACACAGCTGCAGTAATTAAGGCAGTGCGGTGTTGGTATAAGAAAGGACACACACAACAATGTAGCAAAACAGGGAGCAGAGGAAAGAAAATGAAAGAGACTCCATAAATAAACAGAGATCCGTACGTAGATTTCCTGATGCGGACACTTGCTAAGCACGCTAAGGTCATTCGATGGAGAAAGGGCACCTACCCAACGAGTGGGCAGGTGTAGTCCAAGTACAAAAACAGGAATCTCCATCCTCATCTTGCACCACATCTGAAAAACTTGAAATGGATCACACATTCAAACATAACACTGAAAACTCTAAAACTTTGAGAAATATGAGTCTTTGCAAATTTGGGTAGGGCAAATGCTTAATAGATAGAACATCAAGATCCATTAACAATTTAATAAATTTAGTTTCAACAATATTAAAATCTCTGATCCTCAAAAGACACTGATAATAAAATGAAAACACAAGCTACTAAGAAGGAAATATATATTTGTAAAACACATGTATCTGATAAAGGACTTCTATTCAAAGTGTAAAAAAAAAAAAAAGTACAACTCAATAACATAAGTTTTAAAATAAAAGCAAAAAAAATTGGCCAAGAATGCCAACAACCACTTTGGAAAATGTTGGCAAGAATGTGGAAGAAAAGTAACTCTGAGACAACTTTGACGAAAATGCAAATTAGTACAGCCACTGTAGAAAACAGTCTGAGGGCAACCCAAAAAATAAAAACTAAAAATAGATCTACCAAAAGATCCAGTTATCCTACTTCTGGATATATACCAAAAGGAAATGAAATTAGCATGCCTAAGAGACACCTATGCTCATGTTTATTGCAGTATTATTCACAATAGTTAAGACATAAAATCAGTCTTGGTGCCCAGCAACAAATTATATGAATAAAGAATGCATAGCCTACACACAGTGGAGTATTACTCGGCCAAAAGGAAGAGTGAAATTCTGTCAATTGTAGCACAGTATATGAAACTAGATGACATTTATTGGGGTTTATATTTGGAATATCCCCAATAAGTCTCATGTATTTGGATGTTGCAAATCATCTATGTAACCATGTGTGGTGAGGAGGTGGGAGCCTAGTCTGGAGGGGTCGATTATGGGCGTGTGGTGGATGACAGGTGTGTGGCAGATCATAGATTACAGGTGTACGTTGAATTACAGATGACAGGTGTGTTGTGAATTTGGAGCTTAAACCTGGAAGGGGTGGAACTCTGAGGCTGGAGGCGGAAGGGGAAGGGCAGACCTGGAAGGGAATAGGCTACTTCCTCCTTTCCTTCTGAGACTTGGCTTCCTCTTTGCAATGCCATAGGGAGCTTCCTCCACCTCCACTTCTGCCACGTGTTTCCACTGTTGTCAGCGATCCACGAATGGAACGTGACCTTCGGCCACTGAGCTACATACACCTTTACTCTCCTAATTTGTGGATATTAGATATTCTGTCACAACAATGAGAAAGTAGCTAAGACATACTGTTTTATGTGAATAAGCCAAGCACAGAAAGACAAGTACCACTGTTCTCTACCGTATGTGGAAGCAAAAGAAAAAAAAAGTCTAGAAAGAAAGGATAGTGATAGTGATTACTACTGACTTGGTATTAGAAAAGGTAAAAGGAGGGGGAATGGAGCTGAATTTAATCAGTGTGTGTGATATGCATATATGTAAATATCACACTGATCCCCATTAGTATGTATGAGTAACAATATATTACACATAAAACTAAAATATAACAGGCAAGCACACAAAAATATATGCAACATTATTAATTATCAGGGTAATGCAAAATAAAAACACAGTGAGATAGCACATATATTCATTAGAATAGCCTTAAAAAGAGACTTGCATGAGCTATATATTGTCCAACAACCACAGAGTGCACATTATTATCAAACTCACGTGGTACATTCACTAAAATAGATCACATTCTGAGCCACCATAAAATCCACCTTGACAAATTTAAAAGAACACAAATCATGTTGTGTCTGCTTCGAAATTACAATGGAGTTAAACTAGAAATCAATAACAGAAAAATAATTAGAACATTCCAAACTACTAAGAGACAAAACAACACACTTCCATGTATCCCAAGATAAATTTTAAAGTATTTTTAACAAATGAAAATGGAAATGCAAGTTGCCAAAAATTGTAGGACGCCATGAAAATAATGCTTACAGGAAAACTTAGAGCATGGAATAAATACAGAGGGATAAATAAGAAAAATCTGGGAGAAATAATCGATGTTTGAGCTAAGATAACTAGAAAAGCAAGACTAATTTAAGCCCAAAGTAATCACAAAAAAGCTAAATAATAAAAATTAAAGTAGAAATCAATGAAATTGAAAACTGGAAATCAAAAGAGAAAAATCAGTAAAAGCAACAGGTTATTCTCTGAAAAGATCAATAAAATTGAGAAGCCTCCAGCTAGGGAAGAGAGAAGAGAAATTACTAATATCAGAAACGAGAGAGAGGATGTCATCCTAGATCCCATAGGCATTAAAAGGATAATGAAAGAACATTAACAAAACTATGCCTGAAAATCTGATAATCCAGATGAAATAGACCAATTTCCAGAAATACACAATATGGCAAAAGTCACACAAGAAGTAGGCAGCCTGAATTGGTCTATAGCCACCACACAAAGTGAATCAATTCTTAATAACTTTCTAAAGAGAAAGCCCTAGGCTCATTGACAAATTTTATCAAACTGTAACAGAGAAACCATAATGATTCCCTATACTATAATCTCTTTCAGAAGAGAGAAACAGAACGAATACTTCCCAACTTATTTTATAAGGCCAGGTTCACCGTAACACCAAAACAAAGACCTTATTTAAAAATACAGACCGGTATCTTTTATGAATATGCATGAAAAATGTTAACATTAGCAATCCAAATTTAGCAACGAATCAAAAGAATTGTACAACATAATTCAGTGGAATTTATCCCACATATGCTAGACTGCTTCAACATTTGCAAATCAGAAATACATTCCATGACATAAGCAGGCTATGGGGGAAACAATCATGACAGTGATTGTTGAGATACATAAAGTTTTGTGACGACGGTCAAAACAAGGCAAGGACATCCCTTCAAGTCACTCTTGTCAACATTGACATGGATGTCAGAACTAAGGCACTATGATAAGGAAAGGAAATAAAAAAAATACTGGTTAAGAAAGAAGAAATAAATTGTCATTGTCATCAGGGGATAGGTCCCTCTATGTAGAAAACTTAAGGAAAAGATTTTTTAAACCTGGAAACTATGAAGTGGTTACAAAAGGTTGAAAGATACAAGATTAATATACAAAACTCAATTGCTTTACCATAAACTACCAATTAGCAAGTAAATGTCAAAAAACATTTATGTTAACATAATAGAATGCCTAGGTACAAATCTAGCAAAATATTTACAAAAAACAAAAAACACAGAAATCTGATGAACAAATCAAAGAAGAATTAAATAAGTGGATGAATATTTTAGGTTCACGGATAGGAGGACTTAGTATTTTCAAGATGTCTGTTCTTCCCAATTTATGTACCTACTCAAAGCAGTCCAAGCTAATTCCTGGCAAGTTACTTTATTAATATCAACAAACAGACTTTAAAATGTATATGGTTAGGCCAAAGGTTCAGAATAGCCATCACAATCTTGAGGGACAAGAGCAAAAGTGAAGAACTGACACTGTCCAATTTCAAAACTCACTATACAACTTCAATATTCAAGAATGTGTGGTTTTGGCAAAAGCAGACAAATATAGACAAATATATCAGTATAACAGAATAGAGATCACAGAGATAGATCCCCACTGATATAGTTAACTGACTTTTTTAACAAAGGAGCAAAGGCAATACAATAAAGAAAAGAAAATCTTTTCAAGAAGTGACATTGAAACATATGAATGTATATATGAAAAAATAGAACTAGACAACCTTGAACCCTTAACATACATTAAACCAAAATGTATCTCCGAAGTAAACGCGAAATGCAAAACTCTAAAAGTTCCAAAGATAATATAGAAAATGAACATGTTGTCACTGGCACAAAATGCATATTTCATAAAAGAAAGAACTGATAGGTTAGACTTTGTTAAAATAAAATGTTTACCTCTAAAATGACATTGCCAAGAAAATAAAAAGACGACAACTTTTTCCCAGTCTTAGAAAAATGTCAACTAGTTTGGGCAGAAAGTGTTGCAAAATATAAACCTATTATCCAAAATAAATGCTCCTTAAATATGTTTGAGTTACAACCTAATAAACCTTTCATAAGTTGAAAATATCATGTCAACAATGGTCTTAACACGCCTACCCTACAAAGCATCACAGCTTAGCAACACAGTATGTCGAATACTGGCTGTGAACCCTGCGCTCCGGTACTGACATAGCACTGCAGCTCACAGATCCCACTCAGCATCACTACAACACACTACTAGTCTAGGAAAAGATAAAAAACCAGAGTACAATTTCTGGGGTTGGCTCTATAGCTCAGCAATTAGAGCACTTGACTAGCAAAGACAAAACCCTAAGTTCGATTCTTCAGCACCGCATAAGCTAGGCATGGTGCCTCACATCTGTAATTTCAGTATATGAGAGGCAGAGGCAAGAGGATTACTGAGAGTTGAAGGCCAGCCTGGGCTTCATAGTGAGTTCAGGACCAGCCTGGACTATAGAGCAAGACCCTATCTTAAATTTAAAAAATAAAGTAAACCATTATGCTTAGTGAAATGAATTAGACCCAGAGAGTTATGCATTATATGGTTTCTCTAATATGAAAAAAACATAAGAGATGTAAGAGACATAGAAGAAACTAAGAAGATGGAGTTTGTAGAGAGGGAGAGGAACTGTGAGAAAGCAGAAAGGAGAAAGGGAGGTGATATGTAAAAATAAATAAATAAATAAAAGTATCTGAATGGGGGTGATAGTGGGAGTTAGGGGGCAGGGGGAAGGTGTGGGAGTGCCAAAAAGGGGCAAGAACAGGGATTGTAATTTTGACGTCCTATATGTGCGCACAAAATATTCAAGTTCAATGTAAACATATCTATCACATATATATGTTAATAAAAATGGGGAAATAACATATAAATAAATAAAATTTTTAAAATACAATTTCTACTGAATGCAAATTGCTCTTTTCAGAAACTCGAAAGCTAAACATTTGTAATTCAAAGTATATTAAGGACCAACCTTTAAAAAAAAAATCTCAAACTCAGTGATAAGAAAATATGCAACTTTATTTTTAAACACACCAAGGACCTTAAAGGACACCACAGCAAGGAATATAGACAGATGGCAACGAGGCGTATGAAGAGATGCCCCACCTCAAATGTTGCCTTTGGAAATAATAACTAGAATATACAAAGAATTGGAGAAAAACAGAACCCTCAAAGCCAATGACCCGATTAAAAATGGGCAAGTGTAATGAATAGACAGGTCTCAGGTGAAGAAGTACGAATGGCCAGCAAAACACATTTTTAAAATGTTCAACATCCCCAGTCATTAGAGAAAAGCAAATCAAAACAACACTAAGATATCATCTTACCCCAGTTAAAATGGCATATACCAAGAACTCAAACAGCAATCGATGCCGGCAAGGTTGTGGGGAAAACAACCCTTTTATATTGCTGGTGGGACTGCAAACTAGTCTAACCACTACTAAAAGCTGTATGGAGATTCCTCAAAAAGCTAAAAATAAATATTCCATTTGACCCATTTTCTTATTTCTCCTCTGAATATCTTTCCAAAAAGAGTTAGTAGCACCATATAGCAGAAATTCACGTACACCCATGTTTATAGCAGCACGACTAATAATAGCTAAATTGTGCATGTTATGAAAATATCCATCGACAGACCAATGATACAAAACATATGGCACATGTACACAATGGAGTACTATTCTGCCATAAGGCAGATAGATAGCCAGATTAGTCATTCCTAGGGAAATGGGTACGACTTGAGAACATTATGCTTAGTGAAGTGAGCCAGACTCAGAAGATCAAATACTGCATGATTTCTCTAATATGTGAAGCCCAGAGTATAAATAAGTAATAGAGTCAAACAGGCAAGATATTGGGTGCCAGAAGGGATGAGGGAGGAATGGAGGGTGAGAAAGGTGAGAAGGGAAGATGAAGTTGCTGCAACACATGTGAGCACGAAATGTTCAAGTTCAACGTAAGCATTGTGCGTCGTATATGCATACAACAATAAATGATAAATAAGGGGAAATGTAGCAGAGAGACTATTAGTCCAAAGGAAGGGGATGAGGGAGGGGGAGTAAGGGAGATCATGTGAAAATGCCACAATGAAACCGAATATTTTGTAAAAATAATATGTGCTAATAAATATACATATTAAAAAAATATTTTCCAAAGCTTATAAGAAAAAAATAGTTTTCTCAAATAATTAAAAATAAAAATAATAAAAAATAAAATAAATATGATTCAGCAATTCCCCTTCGAATCTATTTTTAAAAGAACTGAAAACAAGCTTTCATATCTGTGTAACCGTGTCTACTAGCCATGTTACTCACAATAGCCAAGAGTCAAAAGCAACACAAATGCCTATTGATGGATAAATGAATTAATAAAATATAGCATATAAATACAATGGAATATTATTCAGCCTTAAAAATTTTTCATTCTTTAGATGCTCAAGATGGATGAAACTCAAGAACTTCATGCTGAGTAAAACAGGTCAATCACATACAAACATACACACACACACACACTCACACACACAGAGCCACTGTGTATGATTCCACCGATATTAAAAGTAGTGAAATTGAAAGGAGTAAAAGTAGTGTGGTAGTTGCCAGGACTAAAATGCTGGAAAATGGAGAGTTGTTTAATAGGTACAGAATTTGAGGCTGCAGGATGAGAAAGTTCTGGAAACTAGTTGTGCAGCAATGTGATTATAATGTGATTATACTTAATACTACTAAACTGTACACTTGCAAGTGGCCAACATGGTAAATTTTATTATATATATATAGCTTTTCAGTTAATATTTTATTTTTAAAAAGAATTCTAGCTAAGCCCAATGGTATAGGCATTTAAGCCTAGCAGTCTGAGAGCCCGATGCAAGAAAATCACAAATTTGAGCCCATCCTGGGCAACTCATTGATTTAGCAATACTCTGCCTTAAAATCAAAAATAAAAATGGCCTGGAGATACAGTTCAGTACGAAGGCCCTGGGTTCAACTCCAGGACCACAAACAAACAAAAGGTTTCTAGATTGCCACTATCCTTCAATATTTAAAACATGTTGTTCCGCTGTCTTCTGGCCTTCATTCCTGCTGTTGGGAAATCCGTTGTAAGCCTACAAGTAATTTAGAGCATTTGGCGTTTCAACCTTTGTTTCACATAATTGCATTATGGCGGGGGGTACCTATTGTCCTGGTCACAAAGTATGCATTTCCTTGACCTCATCCTCTATCAGTCAGAGGCATTGCTGGATCACTATTCTAATTTCCTCTTTCCCATTGGCTCTTGACTTCTGAAACTCCCATCACATTTCTTAATTCTCTTTCTGTCTCTTAACTTTTTGTATTACCACACTTCGGTCTCTCTGCGACGCATTCAATTTTATCACAATATTCACATCATTGATTGGGGTTTCTATTTCGAAGACTTTTTTCTGTATCTTCTTTTTGTTTCTTCAAGTATACTTGTTCTCAGAGTGTCACTCAGAAATTATTCCTACTTTTATATCTTTAGTCACTTTAAGTATATCTTTTATAGTACATTGTGAATTTGACTGTTAAGGTCTTTTTACTATAAATCTCATTAAAATGTATCTACCAATCAAATACTTCCATAGAACATATAACATATGTGAGTACAAAATTCTCAAGTTTCAGGTACCTAAAAATATTTTTCCCAAAATTATTCTTTTTATCAGTATATATTCACAATACACAATAATACAATTCAAGTCGAGAAACTTCTGCATACACACATCACATCTTGATCATTTTTACTTCTCTCCCCTCTCCAGCCCATTCCCTCCCCGCATCCCTTTTCCTCCTCCACAAAATTTGCTCCCCTACTATCTTCCATCGTTCTTTAATTTTGTTCTTTTTTAGAGTTTGATTTTCTCATAAGAGAGAAACCATGCAGTATTTAACCTTCTGTGTCTGATTCCTTTCACTAAACATGATGGTCTCAAGGCAGGCAAATACAAATATTAAATCATTTAATCTTATTCTGTCCGTTGGCTTACTAATGATGTTTTGTTTTCTCACATGTTTTGTAGTTTTGGACTGCGGGCTCATCTTCAATTGCGCTTCATCTACGGCAAGGTGGTAATAGAAATGTTCCATCACAAAAGTTTTACATTAACTTTTTTCTGGAACAAAGGAGTGACTCAGGGACAATTTATATATTAATTTTGCAGTTTGAAGTCTTGGAGAACATGCAAAGGATATATTTATATCTAAGGTTTCTATAAAGCACAGAATAGGAATTTTAACTTCTCAGGAATAAATTTTCCCAGCTCAAGACAAATACACATTTCCTTGTGCCTTCATGATGGCAAGTAGAAGCTTCTACACAGCACTGCACACCTCTAACCCTCTGGGATGTTCTTCAAGCCTCCCAGCTCATGCCAAATCCTTGCTTCATTCAGATCTAGAATGACGGCTCCTATCCTTTAGTTTGAGTGAAAATTTAATTCCAAGACTAAACAGACTCTCAGCCACCAATCACTCTCCTCCTCCAGGGAGGCCACAATGTGAGCCCCCACACTCCTCTCTGTGCTTTTCCATTTCACTTATGTTTATAGTACTGGTGGCCTACCCTTCTTTCCTATAGAATCAAACATTTTTTTTAAATTTATTGGTATAGTCCAGTTAATTTAGGGGAAGGGGGTTGTGGTTTTGATTTGTTGCTTTTTCTGTTTTTATCTTTGTTTGACAGCGATGAGAATTTGGGTCAAGGCTTTCTCACTGAGCTACATCCCCTACTCTTTTATATTTTTTGAGACAAGGTCTCACCAAGTTGTTAAAGTGCCCAAGCTGCACTCAAACTGCACTGTAATCTGCCTAGCTCAACCTCCCAGAGTACTGGGATTAGAGGTGTGAACCACCACACTTGGCTTAGTTTAGCTTATGTTTCTAAGGATATATAGCTGCACGTTTTCTGTTATTTTAGTCTGCCATCAGGCAGGAAACAGAAGTCCTCAGTAGAGGATTTCAAACACAGTGTAGGTAGCATTTGATTTATGGTTTTAAAGATCTGTCTGGTGGACTTGTAAAGGCTGACTGGAGTAAATTAGAAGCACTAAGCCAATGTTTGGACCAAAAATTCTTACAACTACAATCCACTGGGATGCCAACCAAGACACAGAAAGCAGCATGGCAGCATACCCACCACACGGCTTCTAACCTTGACTGACCTTTCAGTTTTCACTTGGAGGAACTGGGACACAGGAATTCTGTGACTTTCCCACAGTCACTCAGCTGGAAGGTGTATTGCCAAGGTATGTGACTAAGTCACTTGGTTCACCACTGTCTTCATTTCAGTTGTGTTATTGAAGATGTCATGGTGTATACAGTGAGTCAGACTCTAATTAATTAAACATTTCAAGGCACCAGAGACTGCTCAGTGCTGACAACAGAAAGATTAATAAGAAATGGCCCCTGCCCTTGAGGAGCTCACACTCTAGCAAGCTCTGAATTAATAAAACAAAGAATAAAGGGTACAGTGGCTGAATACATAAGGTGGTCTGAAAAAAATAGAGAAGCAGTAGCCGAACCTGCTCAGGGAGGTCAGAAAGGTTGCACTTAATCTATGCAAAATCTATTCTGGTTTGTTTGGTCGTACATCTAGTCCAGGAGTAGAATAAGAAAATGTTCTATTTTTAACTCTGTATTTATTCATATCATTCCATAAATATTTACTTGAATATTTGCTGAGTTCTCTCCTCATATCAGGCTCCTTGTGGCAAAAGCCAAGACACAATGACTAGGAAAAAAATGTCACCCTTGGGGCCACAAGGACAACTTTTCCCAAGATCACAGGCATTAGACAAAGCAAGGGTAATAATGAAGAAACAGAAGCCTGGAAAATTTGATTCACAACTACATCAGGCTCCGAGGGCTCTTGTGCACACCCTTCTTCCTCTCTCAAAACCTACTTTGGGGGAAACACACGTATCTACCATTTTATCTCAATGCGAATTTGAATTTTAACATATAACTCTCAGGTGTCATTATAATTTAAATTTTATAATAAAATACTTTCACATGGATATTTCTATATTAGAGGAAGTGTGGGTTTTTGTGGAAGAGTAAGGGCTTTATCACATCACTTTTTACGTGTATGGCATTGGGGATCTAATGCGGGGCACCCACCACCGGAACACAGTTGATACATACTTGTGTGACTGACGCATTGGAATCCTCCTGTAACCCTCTCACCATCCCTTGAGCTCCGCTTCTATCTCCAAGTCATCACTGCAAAGCCTGGTTCCTCCTGGGCTTTGGTCATTTCTGTGAGGGACATTAGATTATCGGTCTGCCCAGCATCACACAGTACCCTTACACTTCCAGAAGTATTCATGGGCTACATCTCAGGGCAGTTACTCAAATCCTCCTGTTCTCAGCACATATATCTGGGTATTCAAGAGAGCTAATCACCTGAGAACATCCTTGGCAACTGCACCCCATAGCCAATGGGTAAATGTTTCCTTGTTTGGACCTTTGAGCAGGCAATTCCCTGATACATTCAAAAACAAAACAAAACAAAAAACCAAACAGAACAAACCAGCAGCCGACCATTAGCCAATCTAATAATTCACTTTGCATTGGTTTTTGCTCCTGAAATTTTGTAACTTTCCAATCACCTTCAAAGGCAGGCCTCTAATTTCTGAGAAACTCAGGCTAAGATTATTGTATTTTATTATTCTGCCCTTAAAAAAAAATCCTTCTGATGAGGCAAGAGTTGCCATTGTGCTCAGTGAGTAATGTCAAAATTCAGCAAGGGTCCAAAATGCCACTTCAGGCTTCTTTCACGGTGCTACCGCCTATGGTTAGCTGGTCAAAGAACTAGAACTGACTCGAGAGATAAACTTGAAGTTGTTCTTCCGAAATAAATGAAAGATTCTTTTAATAGATTGCTAAGTTTTCTCTTTAGAGACCTGTGTGCAGCAAGATGGCCTGGCTCAATGATTATTATTTTGATTTGGGGGGCTTGGGTTTTATTTTGTGTAAAATACAGAGAAGTCAGCTCACTGATATCATTCGTCATGACTTACAGAAGCAAGTACTCACAGGAGGACCACCCTAGCTGGGCACCAGTGTCACCTCAGCAGGCAGTCCTTGTCAATGGGACCTGAAGGAGGACATGTAGAAGTTCTTAGCTACCTCCTCCACACCTAGCCAGGTGATGACAGCTATTAGTCAGAGGGGAGGTGTGTTCCGATCACTCATGCTTCCTTCACTTAATCCCATAGTCACCCCACTATGTGCTACTGGGATTTTAAGTCTAGTTGACACATCTAGAGAGATTCACCATATAAATAATCTAGCTTTTCAAAATACATTTAGGCTTTTGGGCCTGAGTGGGTTGGCACAACTGCAGAATCTTGGAATGGGGAATCAAATTCTTGTGCAATCTAGCCATGAAAATCAACACAGAGTAAAATCACACACAATCCTAAAGATCTGCATTCCTGGGCTGGCTTGCCTGTGGTTAACTGGGCGCCAGTGTCACTTGTGTCTAAGTCACAGATCTATATTTTCCAGAATCCCTTTTATGGTATGATTCCAGGAAAAAACTGACAATAAGTTTGAAAGAGAGACCCAACAGCTAAAGGTGCAGGATTCCTCCTGATGACCTACTCTGCCCGGGCAAGTGAGAATGCAGCCACCCAGAGACTCTAAAGCCCAGGGACGGAATGTGGCGACAGAGCCTCTAACAAAACCCAGACCAAAGGCTAAGGGTTTAAAAGATTTTGCTTGTAATAACACAGGCAAAGGCTGGTTGCTGATCAGTATAGGAGGGAGTCAAGAACTGGCCAGAAAGCATCAATTAGCCAAAAATTACATGATCTCATCTTCCTTCAAGACTGAGGACAGCAAGGTAAGAGGTTCACAGGGATATTCACCTACACCCAGAAGTCTCCAGACATTTTCCTAAGGATCGCGCAGATTTCAGGGAAAACAGAGCCCCGCTTGACTGAAATCACCACAAACAGAGACGATTATTTCACAGAAACAGAAATGTCCTTCAAGCCATGAGGATTCCAGAGCTGTGAAGCTAGGACTGCGATGTGACCAAGAAGACCCCCACCCACCAACAGACCCTAACGCCACCCCTGCCTTGTAGGTTTGACCAGTCTCACCCCCCCGCCCCATCAGTGCATCCCCTCCAGCTGTTCACACTGGAATCTTTCCCATTTTTCTTACTCTCCTTTTTCAAGGATCAGTTTGACCATTTTTAGCTCCCTAAGCCATAGTCCCTTACCACTTTTCTTTACTTCTTAAATATTTTTCTACAAAAAAATTGCCAATTAAATAAACGCATGTGGTATGTGATGTTCTACCACTCAGAGCCCATAGAGTACTGACCTACTCAGCAGTCCCTTCTCAAACTTCCTAGATCCCAGCTCACATCATGGAAGGCATTGTGTAAGTGGCACCACCTTGGATTCCCCAAACATATTTATTGTTCACAATCAAACTCCCAATATCTGGTTTTTTTTTTTCACTCAAGGTAACTTTCCTAATTTTGGAAAGTCCCACCTGAAATCTTGATTTTTTTTCTAGTTCAAGAATCTCCTTATTGATGTCTTACAGTCTGTTCATCACTTCCTCAAGGAAACCTCTAGATCCCCTAGACAACAGTTTCTGATAGATCATCAACCTAACCCAGAATTCCTAAAGAGTCCACACTTATTATAGCATAAAAGTTATAAGACATCACCCTGTCTTAGGAATAGGAGCTCTGAGAAAGTGAAAGAGTGAAACAGGAGACATCTCCATAGAGTGGGCTCATTGTCAGAATCATTGTGAAGGTAGGCCAGGGTTTCTTTTGGTTTGGTTTGGTTTGTTGGGATATTGTTGTTGTTGCTGCTGTTGTTTTTAAAAACAGAGTCTCCCTCTGTAGTCCAGGCCGGTCCTGAACTCACTATGGAGGCAGGGTAGCCTCCAACTCAGGGTAATCCTCCTGCTTCAGCCTCCTGAGTTTTAGGATTACAGGCATGTGCCACCATGCCCATCTTATTGGGTGCTGGGTCAATCAAACCCAGAGCCTAGGCAAGTGCTTTAACCACTGTGCTATTCCTCCAGCCCTTTTCCTTGGCTAGGGTCTTACAGTTTAGGGGAGAAAGGATAACCATGGTCTTGCGGCTGTTGCAATGGTGTCTTGGAAATAAGGAAGCAGAGCTACTTTTCTATTCATGGGTGACCTCGCGTTCTTCAGTAAACATCTCTACAGGCACTGAATCTTCCAGTGCTCCTTGGACAATTCTTTAGCGATTATAGGATTTGACAATTCTTTAGCGATTATAGGATTTGCATCTATCCACTAGGAACTGAGACCAGAAGTAAGGGTGAAACCAGGAACCGGTAATAATGAGGTGGACTGTCTATGGCAAAGTCATCAGGAACCCAGCCCCAACATCTTCCTTCAAATCTTTGAACATGAGTCCAATCTCAGAGTCATCCACCGTCCCAGCTGGAGTGCCAGATGTTTGTATTCCAGGGAAGAAGCAAAGAGAGAGAGAAAGGAGGGTGGAAAGTGCCCTTCCTGGGGTTGGAGGGGTAAAAGCACTTGTTTGGCAAGAGCAGGACCCTGGGTTCAATCCTCGAGAACCAAGTAGGCTGAGCATGATGGCACTCAACAGCCCTGTAGAAAATAAATAAATAAATAGAAAATAAAGGCCTGTACCACTGGGCCTGGCTCAACTTTAAAAAAAAAAAAAAAACATTAAAGGCCTATCGCAACTGTACATTCACTACTTAAACTGCACAAGTTCCACCTAACGGCCTCTGCTTATATTTCATTGGCCACCTGCTATGCTTGAATGTTTGTAGGCCCTCCAAAATTTGTGTCATAACAGAATCCCTACTGTGGTGCTACTAACGGCCTTTGGGGAAGCCATTTATGATCCTAGTGCCCTATAAAGGGCTGGAGGAACTTGCTTAGCTCCTTTTTACCTCCCTCTGTCCTCTCTGCATGTGAGGATTTGATGTTCCTCCCTCTAGATGACAGAACCATGGAAGCAGAGAGCACCTCACACTGGACACCAATCCTGATGGCACTTTGTTCTTGGACTCCAAAACTGTGAGAAATGAATTTCTGCTGTTTACGAATTACCCAGTTTGTGACATATCGTAACAGCAGTTTAAGTGGCTTAGGACATCATCGCTACTTGCAACGGAGGGTGGAAATTGTGGTGGCATAACTAGGCATGTTGACTCATGAAATAAACCAAAGTCTCATTGTTAAAGCAGAAGAAAATGACATCGGAAAAACAGCCAACAGTATGCCACAGTGTGACGAGAGCATAGGCTTGGGAGATGAACATGGACACGGGGTGTCACTCAGCCACCAGGTAGCCAAGTGACCTTTGCACAAGTCACCAAACCTCCCAGCGTCCAGTATATCCACCCTTAAGACAGGAAGAAGAGCAAAGCCACTTCCCAATGTCCCAAGAAAGATCAAATGAGGTGAGCACTTCAGGTAGTCCTCACAATAGGAAGCACACACTACTGTCTGCAAAGTCAGTACCTTTCTCCCTCCTACTCAGCAGGGAACTTGAAATAGCCTTACTTTCTGTTACTGCCTGGAATTCACTCTGCTTATCCCACAGCTTCCTGGACACTTGAAACAATGTAGTCTGGCTCCATCTAAATCTGTCCAGCCCCTCACCCACCCCCTGCAGTGCCACACCCTCAGGACCGGGTGCCAAGTGCTGTGGCCTGAGGACTTGGCCCTCCACACACCTGGAAGTCACTACACTTGGGAGGGGTGTGACACTCACCTCCCCAGGAGCAGCCCAGGAACAGAAGGGAGGGAAACACTTCCATAGCCCGGGGGCAGATAGTTCTGTGGGGGGATTGTGGGGCATGGCCCACAGCAGTCCCCTGCCAACTAGGTCCCTTTGATCATCTTCCTGCTAAGTGTCTCCACTCCCTCGACCTTACCTGTGGTCCACGGGGTCACCTGGCATATAGACTGTGCTCATGGGCATCTGTGGCTCAGAGGGAGGAAGCCACCTGAAATGTGTCCTCCTGCTTTTGCTCAGAAGTGAGCGATGGTGGATGCTCTGCCTGGGAAGAAATCACACCGTTCCTCTTTCCCCACTAAATCCCTCTTTGAGCTCCAGCGCCCCCTGTGGACAAAAAGGCTACAACAGGCAGATCTTTCCCCCTAAATAAATCTAAGAAAATGTCCCGCTCCTTCCTTCCTTTTCTTGGTGTCTTTGTCCCCAAGCAAAATGAAGCATCATCCCCCACGCGACTAGGGATTTGTGGTTCCTGCGAATACTTCCTGCATACCAGAGAGCAGGTGGGTGCAAAGGACACTGGAGCACTTATACCAGCTCTCGCTAGCGGCCTTGGGGATGGAGCCCGGGGGTTCATTTGCTGCTCCTTGGACTGCAGAAGTCCTTATTGAGAGTTTCCGGATGCCAGGGCTTCGGCCAGAGTGCTGAGCCAGCAGCTTAACACCCCACCACTGGAGTGCACACTGGGATTGCTACTATTGGTCCCAGAGCCATCACAAGTATATCCACTTCACAGGGCCCCTCTTCCAGGGAGTCCTCCAGGGCAGGAACTTGTGGGGACAGCCACTTTCTCTCACCTCTGACCTTTGACATACCCCAGAATCTTGCTAGGCCTCCAAACCTGGGGATCCCAGCTCTGTCTTATACTAATTTGTTGTAGCTTCTAGGATCAGTCTTTTCAGATATGGGGTGTGTGTGTGTGTGTGTGTGTGTGTGTGTGTTTGTACACAGATTTCTGTTTCTAGATGATCTCTGGAATCTCTAATGAGAAGGGAATTAGGCCAAAGTTAGAGGATAGGAGAGAAAGATTCATATTAACAACAACAGCTAACACATAACATACACTTCCTATGATCCAAGTGTTTTTTGGGTATTTTACATACAATAACTTATGTATCATAACATCTCTAAGTTGTACATCTTGTTATTAGGCTTATTTTATAGATGAAAAGTTTAGGTATTTTTGGCTGGCATTACCCATTTTGATATGCATTACCTATTTTTAATTACCTATTTAAATAAGTAGAGGATGAATGATATTATGGTTTGGATCCAGAATGTCTCCCAAAAACCTCATGTATTTGAATGCTGCTGATTATCTATAGATTTCATGCACTTTTAGGAAGTAGGACCTGTATGTAATGGATGGATTACTGAAAATGTGATGGAGCTCTGAGGGTGTGGCCAACATCTGAGGGTGTGGCCAGAAGGATACACATACTTTGGCTTCTTCCCAATGTCCTGATCCTTCCTCTTGCAATGCTGCGAGCAGCTGTTCTCTACCAGATCCTTCCACCATTGCCAGCTGCCCATGAGTAGACTGAGAACACCTGAAACTGTGAGCTAAAATATTTATATTGTGGATGTTGGGTATTGTGTCCTGGCAATAAAAAAGTAAATAAGCCGGGTGGATGGATATATGAACTGATTTAGGCTTCTCCAAATCACATCACCAGTCGAACCCTCTACTCTGAGTTTGCCTCACTATTGTTAAGACTTTCCAGAAGGAGGGAAAGAAGGAAGTAGCAGGAGGCAAGCCAGCCCCTTGCCAGGAATCCTCCCCCCTATAGTTAAAGCTGACTCCCAGAAACTCATTGTGAATGATATTTGTACTTGGAGCTGGAGTTAACACATTACTGTCTCCATCTCAATAATGTGCCATGAAATCACTGCCTCCCTGACGAATGGCTCAGAGAAGAGTTCTGTGAGTCACTCTGTGTAGTGTGTGAGGAGGAGATGGGCCACCAAACAGGGGTTGAAAGTGTCAGAACATTCAGATATTCTAATGGCTGTGGATGGAGCAGAAGGTGGCCCAGGCTTTAGTTCTAAGTCAGTGTCCCACGGGGGCCAAGGGAAACATCTCTGCCTCAGGATGACCTCCCTGAATTACACCCGAAAACAAGCAAAGCCATGCCTGTGACTTTAGGAAGTTCATTGAGAACTCCAAAGGGAAGGATATACCCTATAGCTCACTGTGAAGTTCAAGCTTGCAGAAGGAGGCTCATATCCCCCACCCCCAATCCAGCTTGCTTTCCTAGGGGCCCACAAAACCAAATGCGTGAAGTCAGAAGATTCTAACTCTTGCCCCCAAATAACCAACACTTGCTTGATTTAATGTATCAAATGAGGCACCTTTTGCCTCAAGGATAACAAGGAATATGTATGTGAGCCGTATAGGTGACTTTAAATTTCTGGGTCTCATCCTCTCTTTCCTCTCTCTTTCTCTAATTGCCATCCTCACCCCCATCTTTTTGACTCAGTTCTTAGCAAGCTCTTTCACGCAGTCAGCAAAATGACCACCCAAAGCACCATCCTAAACTCAAATATCTTCCGTGGGAGTGAGGGTAGCCCTTCTCCTGTTCCTAATGCTGGAATAAACGTTTTAGGGTGGCTTCTCCCTGGCTGGCTTGGGGCATGCACCCTAACATGAACCAATTCGCACACACAGTGGAAGGATCTAATTAGACCTAGCAACCTAACACACTAATCTTACACTCAGTTTTAGAGCAGGAGTGGGAATCTCTCCCACCTGAATCACACCAGCCACAGGAGGAAAAGCCCCTTAAGAGAGAGGAGAGAGACAGGCAACCAAGCAGGATCTTCTGATGCTGTGATTCTCCAGCCTCAAAGTAGAAACAATTTCACTAATAAAAAGACGAGAGCAGGCTGGCCCCAGGGGCTGCCACGAACTATGTGTAAAATCATGCAACGGGGAGATAAGAGAAGCCTTAGAAATCTTCTCATCTGGCTCCCTTACTTTACAGGCGGGAAAGCTGAGTCCGCGGGAGGCCACACAATGAGCTGTCACAGAGCCTTGCTCGGCTACCTGACTCCAGGGCCCCAAGAACACAGGAAGCACCCCCACCCACGGACCTCCCGAGGGCAAACCTGTTAAATTCTCTTTTAAAATGTCAGAGAGTCAGTGTCCTCGTTGTGGTATTGGACTACAGTTTGCAACTGCTCTCAATAGGAGAAACGGGATGAAGGATGGGCAGGATCTCTCTGTATTATTCGTACAAGCACATGTGAGTCTACAATAATCTCCGCAAAGGTTTTAATTCACTGAAATGATTTTCCAAACAACACAGTGGAGCTGGAGGAATGGCTCAGCAGTCAAAGCACCGGCCTAACAAGCACTAAGTCAAGCGCTAAGTACCTGAGTTCGATTCCCCAGCACCATGTAAGCTGGAGATGGTGTCACACGCCTGTAATCCCAGCACTCGGGAGGCTGAAGCAGGAGGATTGCTGTGAGTCTGAGGCCATCCTGGGCTGCATAGTGAGTTCAGGACCAGCCTGGGCTACAGAGTGAGACCCTGTCTCAAAAAAAAGGAAAAGGAAAGAAAGAAAAAAGAAAAGAAAGGAAAAAAGAAAGCATGACATTGTGTATACAGTTAAGGCAGTGCTGGGGTTAGTTCACAAACCTGAATCAAATAGAGAAATACTGAACAATGACAATATAATATATATCTGGGGGAGGTACACATAGCATCCCTCAAAAGCAAAATAAATCTCTCCCTAGATAATATCGGAAGTGGAACAGAGCCACTCACCCCTAAGGAGATGGGCTGGGTTGATATCCTTGGCCTAGGGTGAGGGGGAGATGACCCACGTGACTGGAAACTCAGACCTTTCATACTAACAGAGACCAGAGCGCTTCCCTAAGGACAGGACTTGAGCCAGCTCATGAGACAATTAAGGGCTGGAATCATGTCCATTCTAGACGGGTCATAATCTCACACACATGGGCTGGTAGTCATCACCCAACTCAGATGACATTGCTAGAGGTGCCAAGATTACCCTGCTATGGTCTGGGTCTGTAATTTTTCCCAAAAGACTCATGTGGTTGGATGTTATGGGGTATCTATGGATTCGATGTGCTGTTAAAAAGTCAAGCCTAGTCGGAAGGAGCAGATCCCTGGGGCCTGACCTGGAAGGATTTATGCTGGCTCTGGCTCGAGCCAGTGGTGAGCCTTGGCATCATCCACATGGTACTGGATTTACAAACATGCAGAATGCAAGAGTTGTGGAGTCAAGAAGCTTCTACCCAGATTTCAGAAGAAGTCCTAACAATGTGTACCTGAGAGAAAAGTACCTGAAGTTGTGAAGGTGAAGCCAAAGTTGTAATGGAGACCCTAGAAATTTGGAGATGTCAGAAATATGGATTGTCTGCTGAGGAAGGTCACAGGCTATGAGGGGAGCCTACCCAAAAGAGACTCTATTTAGTTTGCAGAGAGAGACAAGATTCTAGGGGTAGAGCCACCAAATATCTTTGGTACTCACATCTTGCCACAGGGTTTTGGACACAGAGCTACAGGATTTAAAGGAACTACAGAACTTAACACTTGCCCTGTTGGGTTTCAATCTTAACACATTTTAGTCCAATTGCTCCCCATCTTGCTAGTCCTCCCTTTAGGAATGGGAATGTTTACTCTGTTTCATTTTGTGTTGGAAATGTTTAACTTTTCTTTGATTTTCACAAAAGCTCATAGCTAAGAGCTTTCCTTGAATCTCCAAGGAGACTTTGAACTCGAACTTTTTAGCAGGGCTGAGACTATTAAAACTTTGGCAACCCTTAGAGATGGACTAGGTACATTTTGCCCAAGGAGATAGATGTGAGTCTTTTGGAGGCCAGCAGCAGAATGTTACGGTTGGATCTGTAATGTTCCACAAAGGCCTCAGGTATTTAGATGTTATGAATATCTATGGATTCAATGTGCTATTAAAATCAGGGCCTGGACAGAAGAGGCAGCCTCTAGGATTCCAGGCTCCCTTAAAGGGCTTGATCCAGAAGGAATAGCTCATCAGGGCTTGACCTGGAAGGATATGAGCTAGTTCCACCCCTCCCCACTCACTTAGCTTCTGGTCTGCCATGTTGTGAACAGCTTCTCCCCAACTAGGCCTCCTCCATGTGCTTCCACCATTTGCCAGCCACCCGTGCATAGACTGACACCTTCTGAAACTGTGGGCTAAAATAAACCTTTCTCTTTTAGAAAGTGAGTGTCAGGTACCACGTCCCAGCAATGAGAAAGCAACTAAGACAATGTAACTGGAGAGGCAGAGATGACCAATGGTCCCTAGTCCAACATGGCACCTTGACCTCCAGGCAGGCCGTGAGCTCAGAGCAGCCAACATTGCCCACATAGAGGGATGGAACACAGGATGAAATGCAAAGACAACTCACTTTTTTATTCACTGACTCCCCTTTGTTCTTGGGCAGTGGTTACTACTCTTCACCAAGACAAAATTCACCTCTCTCTGCCCCAGAGGTTAGGGACAATGTAGGTTATTTTGTCACTGCCTGGGATACTGCCATCCCTCTTCCTCTGAGAACTCCATTAGAAAAAGGTATGTGAAAAGGTCCTTGGCATTTTCAAATAGCAATTTTTCTCTAGCAGCTAATTAGCCTGGTCTCCTGCCCTCGTGCTCAGAGGCCCAGGATATTCATTATGGAAATAAAGGTACAAGGAGCCATCCTCAGAAGTCTCTAGGATTCCAGGCTCCCTTAAGGTTTCAGTGTCTAACGATTTGCATCATTTATATAGTGTGTCCCAAACTCAGTTGACAATAAGGCACCCCTAAGTGGACAGACTTTTCTGAAAAAAAAAGAAAGAAAGAAAGTCAAGAGATCGTGCAGCCACTTAGAATTAAAGTTAAATCTTGTCTCCAGAGTCCTTTACCCAGTCTGCCTTCCTCTACCCTTCAAGGCCACCTTTTATATTTCAGGCATATGCTATCAAAAATTTGGATTTATTTTCTTTAAATTTCATCTCAACAATTTAGTGTGACACATGTAAGACAATATATTGGTTTCATCCTACTTAACTCCAAGATTCAGATAAATATTACATATTTTAAAAATTCATGGAGCTGAGGTAGTTCAGTGGCAGAGAATTTGCTTAGTATGATAGAGATCTTGGGTTCAATCCTCAACACAACACACACACACACAAAAAAAAAAAAAAAAGTCCTGGACTATGAATTAGGGATAACCCTGGACATAGAATCAAATTTCTTTATTTCTCTAGTAGAAAAACTAAGACTCAGTGAGAAGTGACTTGTTCCAGCTAGTGCCAGTGCCAGTGCCAGTGCCAGGAGTTCACAGCCTCACAACAGCAGCAGCCAGCACAGACTAGCTCCCACCCACATCAGGCACCAAACCCACAGTCTACATCCCTCTCTGTTTTGGGACTAACTTCACCTGGGAGACAGAAACACCAATGTCTGGTCACTCCAGATGGCAGAACAGATGGGCCAAAGTAACAATTGCACCAAAGACCAAGGTGGTGGACAGTGAGTTCACTGGAGTTATTTATATATTCATAGTAACTGTGAGTGAGGGATTACCTACAGGGACATAGACAAGGGGTACCTAAAGGAACATGGAAATGAGGGGTCACCTATAAGCCCACAGGTGACTCAAAGAGCAGTCACATCACTGAAATGTCCATCCCCACATAGGTAAAGCTTCACAGAAACTGTACTTTGCCTCCCAAGATTTGGCTGCCTGATCAGCTGATGCATTTCTCTCTCAGAACTCACCTTTCTAGGCAGCAATAATTCTTCTTCCAGGGTCACTTCTTCCTTCTCTCCTGTGCTTTCTCTCTCTCTCGCTCTCTCTCTCTCTCTCTCTCTCTCTCTCTCTCTCTCTCTCTCTCTCCCTCTCTCTCCTTCTTAATCTCTTTCTTCTCTTCTTCTTCTTCTTCTTCTTCTTCTTCTTCTCTCATCTTAGTTACCTCAGTTACTTTTTCATCGCTGTGACTCAATACCCTATATCTACAACTTCAGGGAGAAAAGATGCAATTTAGCACACAGTTTCAGAAGATCTCAGTCCACCGGGAGGCAGCCAGCAACAGTGGAAGCACATAGTGGAGGCAGAGGTGGAGGCAGCTCCACAAAAGCTCCACACTGCGTTGCAAATGGGAAGCCAAGTCACATCACAGAAGAAAGAAAGGAAGCACCATGTATCCTTCCAGGTCCTGTTCTAGTGACCCATCCCTTCTGGATCCAGCCTCAGTGTTCTCCCCTTCCAGTTAAAATCCCCAATCCACCACACACCTGTAATCCAATCCATATGCCTGAAATCTACAATCTGCTACATGCCTGACCTTCACCACCCACCCATAATCCACCATATGCCTATAATACCCTGCTCCGGACCAGGCCCCAATCTCATAACAGCACATAGTTCCATAAATAATCTATTAAATTAAAATGCATGAGGCTTTTGAGTAATATTCCAAATCTAAACCACAATATTTCACCCCTGGTTCCCAAAAGACTCGTGTCTACCATCTTATGCAAAATGCATTTAGTCCTTCTCTAAGAGTTACTCAAGTCTAAATAATTCCAGTATTGCTAATAAGTTCAAGTCTAAAGTCTCCTCTGAGATGCAAGGCAAACTGTCAGCAAAGAGCTCCTGTAAAAGTCAAAGAAGAGCTAAATACCTCCAACATGCAATGGCACAGGGTAACCATTCCCATCCCAAAAGAGAGGGAGAAATAGGATAGAAAGCAATCATATCAAAACAAGTTCTACACCAAGCAGAGCAATGACTTAGCTCCATATCCAGCACTTGGAAGAAACTGTGGTGGCAGCAAGATGTGAACCCCAAAGGGCTTTGGCAGCCCCACCCCGAAGCTTTGCTGCTGGCGGAAACCTCTGTCTTCTCTCCTTTGGGATGAATCTTCTCATGCCCTACAGCTTTTCTCAGCTAATGATTCATACCCCTGGCTTCTCAATATTTTCAGGGTCTCCATTTCACCTCAGGCTTCTCCTTCACAATTTCACACACTGCTGGCCCAGGGGCACACTGCCTGGCTTCCAAGGCCTTCCTCTGAAATCTGACTGGAATCCTCCATGACTCTTTCATTCTGCATGCCTGTAAAGCCAGTACCAACTGGACATCTCCAAGGTCTGCCACTAGCTTGAGCAGTACTCTAGCCCCCTTGTGAGATGGTTACAGCAGCTTCTGAGTGCCTGGATTGCTGAACACTGGCAAACACTTCCCTCTTTGACCCTACAGAAGCTCCTGGGGTACCCTTCTAAGTACAAGATCTTTTGCCTCTGCACTCTTTAATTGGTAAAGGGTGGGATCCTGATTTCTGAGATATCCTCAGAGACTCTTTCTTACAGTCCTGCTTCTGAGTATCTGGCTTCTTTTGAATGCTAAGTTCTCTAATTTCCCTGTACCCTTTACCCCACCACTACAGGCCATTTCAGTTTGGCACTGTAATCTCTTGTATCGTTTTTCTCTGCCATTTCTCCTGGATTTTGCCATAGAGTTGGCCAAAACCACAAACAGTATCCAAGTGGCAGCTTGAGTATCAGGCTGCCTTGAGATTTTCTCCACCAGATTAAGTAGTCTACCACCCTTAACCTCAGTTTCAGGCAAAGTCTCTGAAGAAGGGCAAAATGCTGACAAACTTCTTCCAGTGTGTAGCACGCATTTTTTATTAGACTAATTGCCAATAAGTTCTCTTTCCCATCTGAAACTTCTTGAACCCGGACTTTCCAATCCACACTTCTATCAGCATCGTGATTGTCTTAGTTACTTTTCCATTGTTGTGACGCAATACCCAACATCCACAAATTTAGGGAAGGAAAGGTTGATTTTCACTCACAGTTTCAGAAGGTCACAGTCCGCTCAGGGGTAGCCAGCAGCAATGGAAGTACTTAGCAGAGGCAAAGGTGGAGGCAGCTCCTCATGGCATCACAAACAGGAAGCCAAGTCCCATCAAGTCTAGTCTCTCCCCAGAGGAAAAAGCTGTCCATCTTCTTTCTTCCTTCCTTTTATACTCAACTGTTCCCTGTTGGGCCTCCCACATCCAGGTGGAAGTTCTTCCCTCATTCACTGGCCCACAAATCACTCACCCTTTATCCAGGCTGGTTCCTAACTGCCTCAAGTTGGCATAATCTCTCCAGCAGTCACATTGGTCTTCTGAGCTCTGACCAGAATCTTTCATCAGGCTTGGATCAGAGTACTCCAAGTCTTCTCCAGCCACTATCTTCAAATATTTCCAAATTCCTCCTGCAAACCAGTTCCAAAGGCTTCCAAAGCATACGGATAAAGTTACAGCAACAACCCCACTCCTGATACCAATTTCTGTCTTAATTATATTTTCATTGCTGTGACCCGACACCCATAACTTTAGGGAGAAAATATTTATTTTAGCTTACAGTTTCAGATTTCAGTCCATTCAATGGCAGCCAAAATTGTGGAAGTACATGGAGACAGAGGTAAAGTCAGCTCCTCACAGTATTGCAAACAGGAAGCCAAGTCAAGTCACAGAAGGAAGGAAGTAGCATACATCTTTCCAGGTCCTGTCCCAGTGATCTCCCCCTTCTGAGTCCAGCCTCAGTGTCCTGTGCCTTCCAGGTGTAAGCTCCCAATCCCCCATATGCCTGTAATCCAATTCACGTCTGCAATCTGCAATCTGCCACATGCCTGTCCTCCATCACACACCAAACATCTAGAATCCACCACATGCCCAAAACCCACTCCTCCAGACCAGGCCCCAATCTCCTAATAGCACGTGGTTCCATAAATAATCCATAACATCCAAATGCATGAGGCTTTGGGGAGAAACTCCAAATCCAAACCACAATTCATTCTCTCTCTCTCTCTCTCTCTCTCTCTCTCTCTCTCTCTCTCTCTCAACCTCCTTCTCTCTTTCTCTCTAGATACAGCTCTTTTTCATTCCTGGGAAAAAATACCCAACATCCCCAACTTTAGGGAGGAAAAGTGTGTTTTAGCCCACCATTTCAGAAGGCCTCAGTACATTCATGGGCAGTTGGTCATGGTGAAGGCTCATAGCCAAGGCCCAAATGGGGAAAATTTTGTTCACAGCATGGCAGACAGAAAGTCAAGTGAGCAAGAGGGGCAGAGCTAGCATACATCCTTCCAGGTCATGTCCCAGTGATCCATCCCTTCCACATCAAGCCCCAGTGTTCTGCAACTTCTGAGAGGGTCCCACCTCTTAACAGCACATGGTTCCATAGCTATTATACAACATCCAAATACATGAGGTTTATAGAGAACATTCCAGATTCAAACTATTACATTCACTCTGGGCAGGATTTCTTTCCCACAGTTGCAGTTCTTCTTTCTCAGTTGAAGCTCGCTTCTTGCCCCCAGGACAACAGGGACAACTAGACTTCTATGGCTGCTTTGATTACAATGACTACCACCCTGTGGCCTATGCACCCTTAAATCTCCAAGGTGCAGTGTCTTTATGCAAGTACATTATGCAAGTACTGTGATATGTACCTGTAGAGCCATCTAATGTGGCTGTGTACTCTAGCATGGGCAGGGTTCCTGGCCCTCATGGCTCTACCTAGCCACTTCTACTATTATTCCCTAATCTCGTGAGCCCTCTTCTCTCTCCAGAGGGAATGGCCCATTTATGAGGACTTGATGTATAACACTCCCAAATTTAGTCTTTGCAACAACCATGTATAGTGAGGATTTTAATGTCATACTCACAAGGATAGAAGCTGAGAGATAGTAAGTAAGTTACCAAAGACCATACTGCTGGTGAGAGAAAGCATCTAAAGTGGACGCCAGGTCAAGTTGAGAACCAAAGCCACTTTAGGATTATGTTGTCACCCTCCTCACTTATCCCAGTTACCAAATGGCTCCAGTACATGCTTTGCAGGTGGCAGATTTTCTTTTGTGCAATTGGCTCTATTGTTTCTTGCATGGTTGGTGTTTAGTCCCTTAATCATTCTGAAACTCTGTCTTAGGCACTTTCTTGTTGCGGAAACACAGCACACAACACCTACAACTTGGAGGAGAGGCTTATTTTGGCTCACTTTTCAGAGTCCACTCATTGTCAACAGACAATAGCAACAGGGCATGGTGCAGGGCCTAGATAGAGAAAAGCCATTCACAGCATCATAACAACAGGAAGCAAAGAGAGTGGAGAAGGATCGGGGCAAGAATACAAACCCCTAGGCCATGCCCCGTGTTCTAGTTACTTTTTCATCACTATGACTCAATACCCAATATCTACAACTTGAGGGAGAAAAGATTTATTTTAGTTTACAGTTTCAGAAAGTCACAGTGCATTCACAGGTGCACAGCTAGGAAATGGTGGAATCACATGGTGGGGCCTCAGCTAGAGCCGGAAATGGAGCTGGTGCTCTGGGAAACAGAGATCCTTACAGCATGGTGGAACAGAGACAAGACTGGAAGAGTGGAACTAACCCGTGCCCCTTCAGGCCAAGCCCTAAGCATCTGCTCTTCCAGCTAGGCCCCACATCCCAACAGTATACAGTATCCATAGGTAAATGAGGCTTTTGGGTTACACTCTAGATTCAAACCACCATACCACCGGTGATCTGCCCCTTCTAACACATTCCCGCCTCTTAATAGAACATAAAGTCATCAATGAATTAATCTACTGATGAATACAGCACCTCCATAATCCAACCACCTGCCAAGCATGTGAGGCTCTGAGGCGACATTCCAAATCCAAGCCATAACAAGTTCATTTCTTCTTCTGTGAGACAGGTACTCTAGCAACACCTGTTTTAGGGGGTTATTCTGAGGACTGAGATAACCCACACAACCCACCTGGCCCAGCTCTTGGCTAGGGCACATATCCACCTCTTGACATTCACATCCTCATGTATTCTCCTCCCAAACCATTACAGAGTTGATGTGACCAAAAGAACTAGCATAAGTAAACTATGTCCTCTTCAAGTTTAGCTCACAAGGTACTGGGCTCCCATGTGGTCTTTCTCCCAATCTCTTGTTCCTATGTATATATGTATGTATCTGTCTACGTGTCCATGTACATGCCAATTTATCTCGCAGTCTACTTATGCATCCATGTACCTACCTACGTACCTGCCTACCTGTCTACCTACTTATCTAGAAGTCTCTCTACAGAGCTACATACCTACCTATATGTCTATGCACGTCTCTACATCCTCATCTACCCATCTACCTTGTCCACGTATCTGTGCATCTACCTGTCTACTTATGACTCTATTGCCATATGTACTTATCTATATGCCTATGTGTCTGCCTATCTATCTTCGTATCTACACATGTACCTATCTATCCATGGGTCTATCTTTGTATGCATTTATCCATCTATCTGTCTGCCTAGCTATATATTTGTGTGTTTATCTACTGACATATTTGTCTTTATGTGTATACTTACCTACTTATCTACCTGTGGACCTGTCTTTTGTCTATGTATGGATGTACCTATCTCCTAACTATTGATATATATATATATATATATATATATATATATATATATATATATCCGTAGTATCTATGAGTCTACTTCTTTGTCTGCCTATGTATTTATTTATGTATCTGCCTAGGTATCTACTTATTTATGTACGGATTTATCTGTCTATATATCCATTATTTACCTACATAACTGCATGTATAGTTATGGTCTCTCTCCCTTTCTCTCTTTCCTATGTGTGTATGCATGTATCTGTCTATGTGTCCATGTACACACCTACATATCTATTGTTTTTCTACCTACGCATCAATGTATCTATTTTCTATTTATTTATCTATGTGTGTCTGTATCTGTCTACCCATTTATCTATCTACTTATCTTCATATATATGTATTTGTCCCCCTATCTATACCTACCAATATATGAATGTATGTATCTATCTGCCTGCCTGCCAATCTGTCTATTTACCTGTGTATCTGTCCCCCCACCTGGCAGTGCTAGCGCCCTATCACGAATGGCTATATGAAAAGGACCATGTGGCCCAGAACTGAGGCCTCCAGCTGAGAGCAATGGAGAGGAGCCTGCCAAATAGCACAGCCTTTGGAGGGCCGCAGCTCCAGCCAACAGCTCAGTGGAAACCTATGCAAAGTCCGGAGCCCATTTCTGGATTTCTTAACCTCAGAATTTGTGGGCAATAATAAACATTTATTGGTTTATGCTGTGGAGCTTGGAAGTGACTTTTCTCACACACCTAGAAACCAACACTCTCTCTCTCTCACTTTAGTTGGGGGACGGGGGGGCGGTGCAGGAGGAGGGAAGGTTGTGATGACAGATTTAGGGGGACCCTGGCTGAACCCAGGGTTATTGAAGGCCTGGCCAAGTCCTCAGAGACCCAAAGGTGCTTAAGATTTGCCCCCCACCCCCTCACCTGCCATGTACTCTCCCTCTCGACTTGCTTCACTGGATTTCTGCATTTTGTAGCTGCTTCTAATTGTCTTTAAATAGAACCCCGTTCCAAGCCATCAAGCCACAAAAACAAAGGTGTTTGCTGGGGAAGGGGTGGGGAGCATTGTTTTCATTTACATGTCAGCTATGGAGAACAACACGAAAACATTTTGCAAGTTTTCTTGAATTGGGGCTTTTATTTTTATATTTTTAACTGCAGATCGTCATCTAAGCCCAAACCTTGGGACATCAAGGAAAACTAATTAGAATGCAGGATGTTTTACATAAATTTCTTTCTTTCTGCTATTTTCTTAAGGCTGACAGGATCACCCATCTGTTTAAAATATAATTGAGTGGAGAAATGAAAAAGAGAAAAGACTTCATCTAAAAACATATTTCCAAGCCAGAGATTGGGGGGCAGCTGTTGATATTGACTTTGAGCTAGGGTCCTTAATAAGTCAAAAAAAAAAAAACTCGTGTTTTACTTAGAAGATTGTGCCATTAGCTGTCTGCCTGTATAGGAAAGATATTCACAAGTATTCTAGCCCTCCTCATCTGGGGACAGGGTATTCCACAATTGTAATTTTCTCTTCCCTTTAAAGCTATACATCAGGAGCTATGTGACTTGCTCCAGCCAATAAAGTACAGGCACAGATGACACATGCTGAAAAGATCGTGGAAACACATCTCGAGATGACACCGGGCTCAGCCCAGCTCTCCGATCCTTGATGAGCAGAACATCCCTGCCCTCACTGAACAGAGAGAAAAAGCAGTAAGTGCATTCTGGTTAAGTTGAGCCACTGAGACTGGGTGCAGAAGCAGGGGATTGTTATATAGCATAACCCAGTGTACCGGACTGACAGGCAGATGGTAGAACTAACTTCATGCCTTGTTCACTCTTTATTCATTCAGTGAACACTTCCAGTCCTGAACTTTGTACCACACATCTTTCTCAATCCTAAGGACCGCATCCTAGGACAATATCAGATGCCAATAGTAACATAATAAGTATTTGTTGAATAAACAAATAAATAAGTATAGCAATTACTGTTGTCAACAAAACGCTTGGTATGTAGCAACCATCAATACATTATATATATATATATATATATATATATATATATATATATATATATATATATATATATTACATTTAATTTTCTCAACAACCGTCTTTAGCAAATAATGCCACTATATTCAATAACATCACTATATCTAGTCTTACCAGTTACCAATGAGAAACATGGAGTCTAAAGAGGTGAAGTGTTTCACTGTACATTCTATAACTGATTGGCTGCAGAGTCAACCTTTATCTCTCCTTCCAGAGTTTGGTCTCAATCTTTTTTAGTTTTTGAGTCTGGGTCTCACTACATTGTCCAGATTTGCCTTGAATACATGACTCTCCTGCCTCAACCTCTTGAGTGATGACAGGAATGAGCCCCTGCTCCACTATATTCTGTTGCCTCTAAACAAGTAAAGGACTGAATGGGGAAAGAAATGACAGGTCTGTCCCTGAAGGCTTGACGGTGCAGTGAGAGGGGATGGATGTGTTCTGGGATCCGTAGGACTAGGAGGGTGTCACAGAATTAGCATTTCAGCCAATTGAGGAAGGGGAAGTTCGGACCACTTGACAGACCAAAAGAGAGCATTCCTGACCAAGAATATTTCATATTCAAGGGCATGATGGGTAGGTAGTGCCACAACCAGGGAATAAGTCACTTTGCAGGAATGAGAAATGTTTGTCACTCCCCCCAGACCTTTCACTGTGCCAAGAGAGTCCTCACTATGTGATACAGTAGCCAGGAGTAAGAAGGAGGGGCAGGGACCCTGCTGGCTGTGTGCACTTTAAGGCTACTCTCATTGTCCTCCTGAGACTCCCAAGTCTGGCAGTGAGTGGACTCTGGGGCAAAGACAACCGGTAGGTGGGCACTGAGTACCCAGCCACAGGTTCCCAGGCCCATCTGCATCCAGGATAAGCTGTACAGACCACCAAGGTGCAATAGGAAATCTTAACCCAACAGCTGACCTTTGGAGGGATTCTGGACAGGCACCAACTACTTGGGGCAGAAATTCACCTCTCATCAGCCAATCTGTGTCCCATGGGGGCAGAAGGCTATATCATGTGGCTTAGCCGGACCTCAGCATAGCCAAAAAATGCTAGATCAGCAAAAGTTTTATCCAAAGGCAGTCTCAGTCTCTGTCCTTTCCTGGCCCCCAGGTGCTTTTATCATTACTGTGCTTGCACGGGGAGCCGTCTAAACATCCCAGCGGAGTAACTACAGGGCAGTGGTGTTTGAGGGCCTGGCTGGAAGGGCTTCAGAGGATTGCAAGAGGATCAGATTTCTCGGAGCTTATGTCTGCTTGGCTCTGCTTCAAAGGCCACTACATTCCAGCCAGAATTAAAAGAAAGATTCCTCAAAATCCTCCTCACTCAGGATGTGCTAGGAAAGGCTTAGGCTCTCATGCCCAGCCTCGTTTTCTATGCCTCTCTCCCTTCCTTGGGCTGGCAGGGACAGCTCTGAGATGCTCTGCCTGGCTGCAGAGGGACAGACAAGGCGGGCCTTAAATTTGCATCTGCAAAACCCAAAAGGTCAAGATTTTTGGCCAGGTAATGCATTGAACCCACCAACTCCTGCAGAAACAGAACATTCAGCCCCAAATCAGTTCACCAAAAGCCAGCCTGCAAAACAAATGCTCTTGCCAAACGCCAATGAGCAAGAATAGAAAGTCATCAAATCAGTACTTCTTCCTAGACACCCTTGCCTCTCACTCTGCCTGCTTCTATTCTTTGATTATGTGCCTTAAATTTTTCATTAAAATAATCAATGAAATTGAACACTCAATGAACTGGTAATTCAGTGAATGGATTCCAGGCTGATGTTCCACAATTTGAACCATAAAGTCCCCCCACCCCAAGCCTGTGGGGAATTCATAGGCTCTGAACAGCTCCCCTGCCCACATTGAAGTCTGAAGGCAGATGTTAGGGTTCCACCTCCCTGACCCATCAAGCCAGAACATCAGCATGTGCTACCATCCCCCATGGAACGTGGGTCCCTCCCCAGGACCAGGAGGCTTTAGTGTTTGAAGATTGCCTGCTGATTGTTTACCTGTATTCGGGCACTTTCTCTGACCTCGCTAGAAAGTCATTATGAAAGATCTGGCTCTTGGCAGGTGTGTGTGGTGTAAGTGACAAGCTTTAAAAACACCTCGTGTAAATCAGATATTGCTATAAAATGGAAATTGCAGCTACAAATTGCATACTTATTACAGCGGTGTCTGATAGATGAGGCAAGGTTGACACCGTATAACAGGTAGTTTGGGAAATAGAAAGTTATATGTGGGGCATAAAAGATCATTATTCTTCAATCAGCCATAATACAATCGCCTTTATTTTTGACATCCCAGGATCCTGCATCAAAGCAAGGCAAGATTGTTATCCAAGCCCTCATGGTACAGGTGGGCAGGCTGAGGCTTGAGAGAGGATGAAATCTGCCAAGATCACTTAGGGACAGCTTGGAAGGGATCTTGTCAGGACATCCCCCCCCACTACGTGGCAGCTCCTTGGCTGTCTCTGCTCTCTGCACGGAGTCTGAGAAGGCAGAGAGTCTACTTGAGTCTCCTTGACAACAGGGTCCAGGAGTACTCTGGAAAGAGGCAAGGCAAGATAATCGTGGCCCCTGCCATTAAAAATAATAATAATTGCTCAGAGCCAGTAATCCCAGAACTCTGAGAGGCTGAAGCAGGAGGATTGCAATCTCAAGCCCAGCTTGAGTAACTTAACAACTTAGCCAGAACTTGTCTTAAAAAATAAATGGCTGGCATAAAGGGGACATAACTCAAGGCGAAGGTCCTGTGTTCAATTCCCAGTTTCCCAGTACCACAAAAAAAGAGAGAAAAAGAAAAGAAAAGAAAGAAGGAAGGAAAAACGAAGGAGAAAAGAAACTTGCTTGGTGGGAAGAAAGGGTGAGAGAGGTAATAGGGATGAAAACAATCAAAATATGTTATACGAATACAGCAGTACCTCAAAACGATTCTCACGATTCTATATCATTAATATACACTCATTCAAAAAGCAAAACAAAACAAAAGATGCCTGTTCTGGTGGCACAGTACTATAATTCCAGGACTCTGGGAGGCTGAGGCAGGGGGATTGCAAGTTTGGCTATTTAGTGAGATTCTGTCTCAAAAAATAAAAAACTAAAAAAATGGACTGGGGATGTAATTGGCTTTCATTCTGGGTTGGATCCCCAGTACCGAAAAAAAAAAAAAAAAGAGGGAAAAAAGGCAGTTTTCATTTAGGGGCAGTGAAATGACAATCCTTGGGCTTTTCCCTGGTCTCTTCCTCACTTTGTGACTGAGGGTAACTCATTTACTCTGAGTTTCTTAGTCTGTAAAATAAAGCTGAGTTGGCCTATTTCTCAAGGGTGTTGTTAAGAATTGAGAACGCACAGTAAAATAATTAAAGGAGACTTTTGATCTACCAAGCATTTAGTCCAGACTACAAAAGCATCAACACCACAGACAGACCATGCATACTGTCACAGCTCAGGGCCAAAGGTATGGTAAGGTACCAAGCACTCCCGCTCTGTGGGAGGTCACCTGCCCTCCAGATGTTGCCCAGGAGCATCCACTCCAACCCTGCCCATGCACATCGGCCCTCTCCCTCGCACTCCGGGTGACATGATCATTCTGCTCTCCCTATTTGGCATCACAGACCTTATGCTTCCAGAATTTGGAATTCCAAGGCTGTTCAGTGTTCTGTGAAGACCTCTCTAAACTCTCACCCCTGATCCCAGCTTCCTGGACATTAGCTGTCTGAGGGCTGGGATGCATCCAAAGAGATCCTGTCTTATGCCAGAGTCAAAACTGGCCTCTGCCAACATGGACGTGCACAGTGACAAGAACAGACACACTTCTGCTCTGATGCAGTTAAGAAATAGAAGGCCAAGGACTTCTGGTCAAGACGGCAGCCAAGTAACACAGCTACATAATGTCTCCTCATTGACCCACTTAAAAAGTTGAGAATATAAGTAAAAACTGCCTGTTTAACTTAGTTAGAAGGAGGAGTGCCCCAAGAATTGAAAGGAGGCCACAAGAAGATCAGAAATCCCAAGGACACTTCAGAAACAGAGGAAAACAGCAGCCAAGGAAGCAGTCCCAGGCCGACTGAGCACAGCCCTGAGTCACTGATACCCACAAAAGAAGGAAAACTCAGAGTCTGGAACCCCTGACCAAGGTAAGCACAGACCCAGGAGAAGTGAGAATTGAAAACAGCAGGTGGCCCCAGTCTCCAAAAACAAGCCTGCAGGTAGTGCTAACTGCAAACACAGTACAGGTTTCCCTAGAAAAGGCCTCTCACAACCTAAACCAGCAGCAGTGCTCAGCAACCATAACAGGCTGTGACATAAGCAGGAGCTATTTTTTAAAAGAGCCCAGGACTGGACAGCTTAGAGTAAAAGCAAGCTAAGAAGAGCACAGCAGGGTTTGGGGGGTCAGTGCCTGGGAAGAAACTGCCACAAGAGATAGTTGCAGAGAAGAGAGAAAGGCTTCTGACCTCCTGAATGGCTCAGGTACAGTGGGAGTACCTCCAAGGGTGGAGAGCCCCACCCTTGGGGAAGGGAAGCAGGACAGGCAGGAGACCTTTGCTGATGGGGCTGGATGTGATCATGACCCCTCAGAGGCCATCATGCTGTTAGGTCCTCCTTCGTTGCCTACTCCCAGGACAGAACTCAGAGAAATTTTGACTCTCCCCACATACCCTCATACTCTTTCAAAGAAACAACTCTCAGCTAGGCCTTTAAAGTGAAGTCCCTCCACAACAAATCATGGGAAGAAGATAAGGCAACAGGACACCCGCAGTAATGCCTAAGACTCCAAAAACTAATGCTGTGGGCCCCGAAATAGTGGAACTCATAGGGAAGGAAGTGAAAAAGCAAATAAAATGAGTCAAACAGCCAGCTCAAACAAGACATTCTCAAAGAAACGCAAACAATTATCAGTGGGTTAAAGAGGAACTTACTAAATAAATAGTGGGCCTAATGGATACAAAGCTTACTGAGCATATAGAAGCCACAAATAAAAAGTTAGTTGAAGTAAATAAGGAAGTGCAAGATATGGAAAAAAAAATATTTTGATAAAGAAGTGGACATTTAAAAAAGAAATCTAGCTGAAATTCAGGATATGAAAAATAATTTGAAAGCTGGGAAAGTTGACTCAAACATTGTGAGGACAGAATTTCAGACTTTGAAGGCAGGCTGAGGAAACAAATGCCATAATTAGGCATGACTCCAAAATCAGAAATGAGCTGGATACACCAGCTGATGGATGATTCGAAGAGAACCAATCTCAGAATTATGGGTGTGGGAGAAAGAGCAGGAGACAGCACTGAAGGTATAAAGGATTTATTCACTGAAATAGTGCAAGAAAATATCTCAAATCTAGAAAAAGAAATTAATTTTCAATTACAAGAAGCTTATAAAATACAAAATAACCCCAAATAGCAATGACACTTGTAATGGCATATCATAATCAAAACCTCAGAAATAGAACATAAAGAGAGAATATTTTTTTAAAAAGCAAGAGAAAAACACATATTATTCTACCAAGGCAAACCCATTCAAATTACCACAGATTTCTCAACACAAACTTTAAAGGCCAGGAGAGCCTGGAGCAAAATCTTTCAAGCTTTAAAAGACAGCAAGTGTCAACTCAGGTTGCTGTACCAGCAAAATTATCCCTGCAAATTGAAGAGGAAGTAAAAATTTTTCATGACCAAGAATACCTAAAGAAATATGTGACCAATGGACTAGAGGAATAGCTCAGTGGTTAAAGTGCTTACCTAGCAAGCACTAAATCAAGTGCTACATACCCAACTTCAATTCCCCAGCACCACATAAGCAAGGTGTTGTGGCACATACCTGTAATCCCAGTACTTGGGAGGCTGAGACAGGAGGATTGCCTGGAGTCCAAGGCCAGCCTGGGCTCCATCCTGAGTTCAAGACCAGCCTAGGCTACAGAGTGAGACCCAGTCTCAAAAATAAATAATAAATAAATAAATAAATAAATAAATGTGTGACCACTAGCCCAGCATTGCAGAAAATATTTGAAGAAATCTTTGAGAGAGACAGAGAGACAAGCAGCACCAAAGAACATGGAGGAAAGGAAACATCTAAAGAGAAAGTGTAGCAAAAATAATAATAATAATAAAAAAATAGACATCACAGGACCAGCCTGGGCTACAGAGCAAGACCCTGTCTCAAAAAATAAACAAGTAAATAGACATCAGCCATTTGACTGGTATCCCACTAAAATAGTATCAGCTTTCTCATCAAATGTGTGAAACTTCCCCCCATAATTATTATTTTATTAGTATATTAGCTTGCAAACCATAATAATTATAGTGAACATGGGCAATTGGTATAAAATCCTAATCTGTGAAACTTTTTTGATGTACATGATGGATACATATATTTAGCTGGAGTGGAGTGGCAGAAGGTGGTGGTTTTGATTTGGGATATTATTAGTTATAAAAACAGTAAGTAGTTCTTGGGGTCTTTTCATTGAAGATGTGTTGAATGGCAAAGATAAAAGATCACATAGCCTAGTCCATTGGCTAAGAACACAGTCGGCTAGTAATTCTACCTGCGACTCTTGAATTTTATGTCTCAATTTCATGCTCTGTAACTAAACTTGTAATAATGATCTTACTCGTTTCTTCCTGCTCCTCTTTCAGAAAGAACTCTTTTAAAAAATCTGAAATAACTAAGTACATCATTATATCTATTACTTTATGTATGATATACTTTGGAGATATAGACTTAAGTTCATTTAATGCAGTGATTCATTTATTGGTCTTTGATACAAGTCTAGTCTAAGACATCTGATTGATGTAATGATAACCTGAATATCTTTTATATAGCAGCACAATTGATAATAGTCAAATCTTGGAAAAAATCAGTATGTACAAGTACATAGATGTGGTATATATAAACAATGAAGTATTACTATGCCATTAACAATGACATATTTAAGTCATATTTAGGAAAATAGACACACTTTGAGATCATAATGCTCAGCAAAATGAATTAGACCCAGAAAGTTGAATATTCTAAGGTTTCTTTAATATGAGAAAACCAAATCATAAAAAATGTAAAAGACATTAAAGAAAGTAAGAAGATAGACTTTGTAGAGAGAAAAAAGGGGAAAGGGGGTGAGAGGGTGGGAAGGAGAAAGGGATATGATATGTTAAAAAGAAAAAATAAATGGGAATGATAGTGGGAGATAGGGGGAGGAGAGAGTTGTAGGAGGGTCTAAAGGGGGGATATGTATGTGCACAGAACACTCAAGTTCAATGTAAACATTATGTATTGCACAAATATATATTAATAAAATGGGGAGGGGAAGAAATAGAGGATTAGATGAGAGGACAGAAAAAACTACCAAGATGATATCAGATAGCAGCAGGTAGCACGAAGGAATGAATGCAACTGGTGGCTTTCTGACTGGAAGCAGCATGTGACCAAGGTGGCGTTCAGCTGGTGTACACATGTACCGTCCAAGTTGTGAGTGACTAGCACCTGTCTGGACCGTCCAGCCATTGGGCCAGCAGTGTGATAGAAGTGTTCAATGCCATCCTGGTGTGTGGCACGTCACAGACAGGGAAGGCTTTTTTAATGCATAAGTTTGGCTGAAATTGGAAAAAGAAGTCAGCCACGACAAGATATGTCCCAGGAGTCAGGTGCTGATGCGCAGAAAACCTGCAGCAGTACCCTGCTTGAGTGACAGAGAACCAGAAAGATGACTTCAGAGGAAATGGAACGCCCGGGGTCAGCGAGTCGGCCAGGGTCAGACTCTACAGCCGATGGGCAGAAGCTATCTGCAGAAGTTAGAGGTTCTTCTCAGTGTGAGGAGGAGGCAAGAGAAGATTTCAAAGCAGTTATGGCATTTGGATTTACACTTTCATAAGAGTATCCTGTCTGAGAGGAAGGAGGGTGTCCTCAGTGTCTGGAATCATGTCTGCCACGTAGCAGGTATTGAATGATCACACCCGGGCATTGATAGCTCTCAATCTCAGTGCTGAACGACGTCCTGTGCAAGTTGAGCTTTGTTCAGTTTCTCTCCCTAGGTGACTACTGAGCAGACGCAAAACCTTCCGAAGACCCCCTTTGTGGATGGCATCGAGCTGTTGCAATAAGCCCAGCTTTAGAGAGTGCTCCCAGGGCCTCGCCAGCCCGGAGTCCTCGTGGGGCACCCTTGCTCGGCTCTGAGCAGAAGCAGACTTACGGCACAGAGGTCTGCGCTGAGAGGATTGCTGCTATAGCAGGAAATGAGCCTGTCACTCAGGGCGGGGCATGCACGGAACGCCCTTAGCACCTCTCCTTTTGCAGTCTGGGGTTTGATTGTAATTTTTCTCATTGTGTAGAATTTATTGTTGTTTTTCCAAAGGTGTTTTTGCTTTGCTTTCCTGTAGCACTTTTTCTCTCTCTCCTGCTTTCTTTCCCCTATTCCAGAGAAAGGCCTTCGCCTTCGTCCTGGCTAGGTGGGAAGGTCCCTGAGCAGCAGGCGACACACACAGAGGCGCTACCCTGGGCGTTCATATGGCCGTGAAGCCACCCACGGTGGCCCAACCCGGCATTCTTTCCTGCTGTACTTTGTCCTCACACAACCCAGGCGTGGTAGAGATTTATGTGAAGCCAAGTGCTCGTGAGGGACCACCCTGACCGTCAGCTCCTGCGAGAGGCCTCGCGCCCTGCGGTGACCGGCACGGGAACGCCTCTACTCTAACTGACACAATGAAGAGAAGAGGAGATTAAAGCTCTCCCGAGTTTGTTTATTGGTCGAATATTTCCTACATGCCCTCCTATGTCCAGGTGCTGCTATTAATAACTGGGAATACAGAACTACAAAAAAGAAGGGTAGAAAGGAGGAGGCAGGAGGAAGGACCGAAAAGACAGACAATAAAGACACATATATTAATAGTTAATACTATTAGTGTAACAAAGGAAAGTAAAACAGAAAAGGGAAGAAGGGAAGGTCAAAGTTCGATTTCTCACTAGGGCCAGCGCGATGGCCAGGGTGTGGTGGCGACATGGGGACTGATCTGGGAACACCCAGGCCGATGGTCCTGAAGGGGCTTGGCACGCTTGAGAAGCAGCAAGGGAACAGAAGAGCAGGCAAGGACACTGTAGGCCGGAAGTCAGGAAGTCAAAGCAGGGAGAGTGGAGGAGGTACTGCTGCGTTTCTGGAAGCTGGTAAGGACTCTGGTTTGCATCCAGGAGCCACTGCATGGCTCTGAGCCAAACAGTCATGATCCGACTTAGAGTCAGCGGGCTCCCTTCAACTGCGGTTGGGGAAACAGCTGAAGGAAAGTAAGGACAGGGGCTATCCTCCACGCTCTGGGAAAGCTTCCCAGAGCCCCTCTCTTCCTGTGGGGTCATCTGAGGAGGAGTGAGACGGGAGGAGTGCTACAGCCTCTTCATCCCTGCTTGATCATGGAGCCGTCCATGGAAAAAACGGGGCTGACACGACCACAGGGAACAGCACACAGGACTGCAGCATTTGCTGAACTGCAAGGGCACCTTGCACTAAGTTCCAGGCATGTGAATCAACGTACATCCTAACACTTAAGCCAAAGCTGGGCTTTCTGCTTCTTACAGCCAAGATACTTCCAGTGCATCCATCAGCATCATTGTGTGACAACCATTTGCTCTTCACACACGTGCTGTGACTCTCTGTGAACTGTATAAAACCTATGAAAAATGGTGTCCCCCCTTTTTTTTGCAAGATGTCCTTCTGTGGAATCTTCTTCCTGGGGGTTCACAGGCTGCCAGACTCATATTTCTTCCTCTACATTTGCGCGTTAATTCACCCCGCATCTGATGAGCCTGGTACTGGTTCAGGCATTGCGCTGTGTGCGTAAAGTCCACTCCAGCCCTCGAGAAGTTAGTTGTGTGAGAGAGAAACCCACTGGCTACACAACAATAGCTTGTCTCTAATTCTAACGCAATATGTGTAGGATCCCACTGGGGTCTTCTCTCTGGGCCTCAGTTTGACCTTTTCCAAATCTAAGAAGCCACTGGCCTGTGATTTATGGTAGTCTTGCTTTGGTGTAACTATGGCCCGAATGTTTGTGTCCCTTAAAAATTCATGCTGGAACTTAATCCCCAATGCAGTGGTACTAAGTAGTTCACAAGATGTGGATTAGTGTCGTTCTAAAGTGACCCAGAAGAGTGTTCATCCCTTTTCACTCCTCCTCAGTGTGAAGACAACGACAAGGTGCCACCTGGAGAGAAAAAGTGACTCCTTGCCAGAAACGGAATCTGCCAGCGTCTGGTCTTGAACTTCCCAGCCTCCAGAACTATCATAAGTAAACTTTTTTCTCTACTAGTCACCCATTCTTTTTTTTTTTCAAATCACCCATTCTAAGGTATTTTGTTGTAGCAGCCCAAGCAGATTGAAAAAAAAAAAAAAAAGCAGCCATTTCCACAGTTAGGTTTCTGTGACAATGAGCCAGAGACCATAAAGATCTCCTTTATGTTTTCAAAGACAGCTCAGGGCTCATTACTAAGTAGATCTGGCAACAAATGACCCAAGTCACATTCTTCCAAATCCGTACTTCAGAGAAATTTTATAACGTAGATATCCTACAACAAAAACCATAGGCCCTTGCCCCATATCAACTTCCAATTCCAAATTTCTTCATACTTCTTCCTCCCTAACTTCTTTTATGACAGTACTACAGCAATGTGGCTGAGCCCTCTAGTCTGGACACATATTGTCCACTTAATGCCATCATTCTTTTTGACTCCTTTGTATCTAAAAAGTGACCATTGGGCGAAGGGTGTACCTCAGTGGCAGAGCGCTCGCCTGGCGTGCTCAAGGCCCTGGGTTCAATCCCCTGTACCAAAATGAAAAAAAAAAAAAAACCCACTAAAAAGTGACCATTCTCATCTCCCTCTGTTGTGGCTAGGATTTGGAGTGTCCCCCAAAAGTCTCATGTATTTTAATGTTACAGATTGTTTATGGAACCATGTGCTATTGGTGGATTGGGGTCTAGTCTGGAGGGGTGGACTATAGTTGAGTTAGGATTAAAGGTGTGAGAGTTAGGACTAAAAGCAAGTAAGTTAGGATTAAAGGCATGTATGTTAGGATTAACAGTGTGTAGTGGTAACACCTTCCACACCTGGATGCAGGAGGGGCTGATCACTGGGATGAGACCTGAAAGGATATATAAGCTGCTTCCTGCCTTCCTTGGAGGATGAGTCTCAACTTGCCTTGACTCGGCTTCCTGTGTGTGATGTCGTGAGAAGCTGCCTCCACCTGTGCCTCTGCCGTGTACTTCCATGGCTGCCGGCCACCCCTGAATGGACTGTGACCTTCTGAAACTGTGAACCTTTCTTTTCCTAAATTTGTGGGTGTCAAATATTGAGTCACAACAATAAAAAAGTAACTAAGACACACTCCCACCTCACTTAAAGTCCTTCCCAGACTCCAGTGACACTCCTCCTATGTCTGTGGCAGTCACTGCTTCTAAGTCCCCTTGGCTGACTCTTCCCTAGCCTTCATTGGTTACCTGTGATTGTCCCCAGGCCTTGTCCTGGCCCTCTTCTGTCTTTAAGTTCACTCTCCGTGAGTGTCTTCTATCTTGCGAGCGAGGCGGAGGCCGGCCTGTGTTTTGCACCCGCCCCTTAGTCGATGCACCAAGCCATGTTTCCAGCCACCATTTCTTCCTTCCACTCTCCACTCCCAGTTAGGATTTTTCCAGCAAAGTAAAACCCATACTAGAGGTTTCCGAGAGAATTTGTAAATATTTCATTATTTTTAATTTGTACATCTTTATGGGGCGCATTATGGTAATTCAGTGCATGCATACCATGTGTCTTTATGAATCATGTATTTATGATAAGCATTTCATCTCTTTAAGCATTGATCATTTTTATGTGTTGAGAATGTGGTACTCATTTGGACATTTTGAAATACACTGCAGGTTGTTTTGCCCTATAGTTACCCTACTGTGCTAAAGAACCCGGAATAATTTCTCTACTCTGTGTTTAATGTTCCTTACTGAATTTCCTCCCCCTCTCCCTCGACCCTCCTAGTCTCCAGTGATTAGTGTTCCACTTCATTCTTCTACAAAGTTGGCTTACTGATTACCAGAAATGAGTGAGTACAGGCAGTATTTGTCATTCTGTGGCTGGCTTGTTTCACTTAATGAAATGACCTCCAGTTCCACCCATGTTGCTGCAAGTGACAGGATTCCATTCATTTTGTGGCTGTATAATATTCAGTTGTATAAATATATCTTATTTTCTTTATCCATTTACCCACTGAAGAACATCTGGGTTGATTCCATATTGTGGCTATTCTGAATAGTCTTGCAATAAATAGGAGAGTGCAACTTTCTATTTGGTATATTGTTTTCACATACTTCAGGTATCCACCCAGTAGTAGAACTGCTGGCTCATACGACAATTTTGTTTTCAGTTTTCCAGGGAATCTCAATACCACTTCCATGCTGGCCATACTAATTGACATTCACACCAACATTGTATTAGAGTTTCTTTTCTCTGTATCCTCACCAGCATTTACTTCTTGTCTGTTTTGTGAAAGTCATTTTTTCTGTGGTAAAATGATTTCTCACTGTGGCTTTGAGTTGCATTCCTCTGATTTACTAGTGAGTCAAGCATTTTTTTCACGTATTTCTGGTCAGCCATTTATATTTCTTTTAAGATGCTTGTTAGGTACTTTAGTTTATTTTTTAAAAATTGGATTGTCAAATAGAGACAACATAATATTAATAGTTGGCTATTCCCAATGAGAAAGATCCCAGATGTCAAACAGGAGACACTGAGGCAACTCAGAGATTAAGCACGGCAAGAGGGTACAACCAAATCCAGGGAAGGGTACAGTAAGGGAGTGATATTATCAGAACCTACAGGCTCTGCAGTGCCAGCAAGGGCTGAGTCAATTTGAAGAGAGGTTGTCTGGCTGCACTTGGTTTTGAAAATGAAGTGTACACACTGCCAGACCTAACACAGGAACAGAGCACTGGGAGGAAACATTCTGACTTCTTCTCTCCTTCCATTCTCCCATCTTCCAACTTTGCCTCCCTGAACTAGGAGACACACCCAATTCTTTCCTCACATTTCTTCTTGCCTTCTCTACAAAACGCTACCAAGCAGTGTTATTTCTTTTCTGAAATAAATTCCGTGCAGATCCCCTTGCACAGTCCTACAGCCACAAGCTCCACCTTCTACTAGAGTTTAGGTCCTGTTCTCCAGTGCCTTCTCTCTTCCAACCACTTCCCAGCTGCTTGCCATCAGGTAGAGGAGGGGAGCTCTATCCGCACAGGAGCCCTACATATGTTTCTCTTTCACTACCATGGTCACTTGAGCTCCCCTAAGCCAATCACTGCAGCTAAGGTATTCAACACCTCTGATTGGTTGGGATCTACTCATGTTCCATCCTTGAAAGCAGTAGTGTCACCCCCAATGCAACATCCTGGCTATAGAGTGGGAGAGGGGCAATTTCCCAAAGAAAGAGCCGGTGCTCTGCCTTAAAGTGCACAGGAGATGAACAGTGGAGGGCGGGAGCAACAGTAGGGGTGTGCCACACACTCCTTTTGTTTTGTCTCTTACAAAAGAAACCAATGGATTCCTTATCTTCTGTCAAGGCCACATAAAGATAAGAAGAGACTAGAAACAACCTAAATGTCCACCAATAGGAAAATGGCTCAAACTAAATGTAGGAGTATGTAATGTTCTCAAAATATTTTGCTCAGTATAAGAAGGGAAGTAAAAAGCATACCACTATCTTTGAAAGTAAAAGAATAAGAAGAAGCTGATATGTATGTCTTGTGTCTGTATTTAAAATCTACAGCAGAATATAGAAAATTGGGATAATCAGGACTATTCCCAGGAGATAATGAGAAGAATGAGAGATCAAAACAGGAAAGAAACTAGCTTTTCATTACTACTCCTTTTGTTATCATTTGAACTTATGCAGCATGACTGTTATTTTTCCAAGCAGGCAAATGAATTTAAAAACAGAAACATAAAACTAAAAGGGCACAAAGAGAAAGTTGTTGGTAATTTTATAAGTCCTGATGCCATTTCTCACCAATCACACTCATCCTTGCTGTCATTGTCATTACCAGCACTTACTGTGTGCAGGTGCAGGCACTTGTATGTGTGTTATCTCCTAATCCTCATAACTGCTCTGTGATGTAGCTGCTACCACTACAAGCAAGGTGCCTCAGATCACACACTTAGTAAGTGCTATAGTTTGGGTATAGGGTGGCCCCCAAAAGCCTCGTGTATATATATATTGGGTACCTTACTTACATTTTTGTCACTGTGAGTCAATACTTCACATCCACAATGTTAGGGAGGAAACATTTATTTTAGCTTACAGTTTCAGAAAGCCAAAATCCATTCACAGGTGGGCAGTTGGAAAATGGTGGGATTACAAGGTGTGGCTGCAGCTAGAGCCAGAGATGGAGCCTGTGCTCCGGAGACAGAGATAACCTACAGCACGGTGGAACAGAAACAAGACTGAAGGGAAGGGCAGAACCTGCACACGCCCCTCTAGATTGAGCATCCACCTCTTCCAGTCTGCCCAACTCCCAATACTATGCAGTACCTATAGGAACAAGAGGCTTTGGAGAACACTCCAGATCCAACCAAGACAGTGTAATAACTGTAGAATTGCAGAACTATGTGTTATTGGGAGGGAGGGCCTGGCTGGAAGGGGCGGATGCTTGGGGCTTCATCCAGGAAGTGAGAGCGGGGCACCCATCCTGGGTATGGGAGTCTCTGCTGTCAGCTTGAATTGAGTAACGGGAGGAAGAAAAAGCATTATTGCAGCTTCTTCCTGCAAAATCTCTGGCCTTGCCTGAGACTCCAGACATCAACTTGGCTCTTCCTCTTGCTTGGCTCCTGTTGGCAATGGGGTGAGCAGTTCACCAGTCTCTTCCATGTGCCTTCACCTTTGCCAGCTACCCATGAACGGGCCGTGTGAGACCTTCTGAAACTATGAGCTAAATCACAGCAACAAGAAAGTAACTAAGACAGTAAGGAAACAAGAAAACGGGATCAGAACGCAATCAGTCCAATCGCAGAACCAACAATTTTTGCTCTGGCATCCCACTGTCTGTAAATGAGGCATAGGGCTCAGCCTAGTAATGCAGGCTATAATCTCCTCACTCCAGGGGGCTGAGCCAGGAGGATCTTAAATTCCAGCCCAGACTGGGAAACGGCAATATAGCATGACCCTGTCTCAAAATCAAAACTTAAAAATGGGCTGACTACGTAGCTCATTGTGAAGGCTTTGGGCTCAATCGCAGTGTCACAAAAGAAAGAAAGAAAGAAAGAAAGAAAGAAAGAAAGAAAGAAAGAAAGAAAGAAAGAAAGAAAGAAAGAGGAAAAAGGAAAAGAAAAGAAAAAAGAGAAAAAGAAAAAGAAATGGCTGAGGGCTTTTGACCCCAAGTGCTGCTTTTCCAGCCCTGGGAAGGGTCCCCAGAAACACAACCACCTGAACAGCCTTCTACACTTTCACAGAAGTTTCCACAGAATGTTTGGAAACACACAGGTCCATCTACCATGCGTGACCTGGAGCTCACTGTTGTCCTTCGGAGGTGAGAGACCCATCCATGTCAGCTAAACACAGAAAAGATGGAAGAGTTATCTGTTTATTTTGATAAATGCAAATGAATTCTATTACTTGTCAAAATGTTATCAAGCCCCCAGTGAAATGAGCAGCTCTTTCCCCTTCTCATGGTGAATGGAGCAAAGGGGAGAGATGAATGTTCAAGACAGTTGCTTTGATTTGAAATGAAAACAAACAACTTTAGAGGGGGAAAAAAGGCTTTCATTATTTTGGAGACCTTGGCATTCTTGCAGATACATTCATGAATTAATCATTAAAATCCTGAAATGTGGAATAAATCATGTGGTTTTCAATGCCAGCCCACGATAAAGGGGCCTCAAACAGTTATTAAGACGCAGAGCTTTAAGCTGCTGCTGCTGCTGAGAATGACTTTCTCTAGGAAGAGTGTGTGTGTGTGTGTGTGTGTGTGTGTGTGTGTGTGTGTGTGTGTGTGTGTGTGTGTGTGTGTGTGTGTGTGTGTGTGTGTGTGTGTGTGTGTGTGTGTGTAAGGCAACACCCCCCTCCCAGGTCTCAGGCTAGAACTGTGTGCAAGCCAGCTCCAACCGTGTGTCACCACGGATTAGTGCTATTTAATATCTGTTAATGGAATAGCTCTGTCTGCCATCGACAGCAGGATCAAAAGAGGGCCATGCAGCTTTTAAATTATTAGCACTAATTAGGCAAATCAAAGAGGCGGAGGGCGGAGAGACCAGAGAATGCATTAGCAGGAAAGCCAGGGATCACTACCTACCTCGTACTGTCAAGGTGGAGTTACCAAACAGCCAATTAGTGGCAAAGACCCTTGTGGAGCCACAAAGAATGAGCGGGCCTGCCCGAGTTGAGTCATGAGCACGATGGCTTCATTACAGTGACTCCCTAATTAAAATGTAAAGGTTGCTGATCGTCGCATAATTAAATAAGGCGGCAGGAGGTAGGCACCAGCTATCCAGGAATTTCTAGGGCTCCTTTAGGTGGCCTCCTTTGTGGCGCCCCTAGGGTCAGGCCTGCAGCTGTCCACTGTCCTGACAGACACACCAACTTCCAAATGGCCTGGACAAGCATAAAGGCTTTCAGGGACATTTCTGCTAACTACCCCATTACCACGGCCCCATCCTGACGATCACTCTGATTTTCAAGCTAATTAGTCAAGAAACAAGAAGGTGGGAGTGCAGAGTGAAAAAGGGACCACGCCTAATTAACTCTCAGCCGCTGACATCTAAAGACAGACTTACAGAAGCTGAAGTCGCCCTTCTCGATGCAACCTTTGTCTCGTTCCTTTTTACCTGCCAAGAGGAAATGCTATTTTCTTAAGAATTTGATTGGGAACTAATCTCGGGACTAGCAGCTTTAAATACCAAGCTAAGTGTGGTAGATACCTAAGGAAGTCACACGACGGGACCTGGATTCTCAGGACAGGAGTGACTCAGTTTTCATTTTGTCCCTCCAGGCATTTTCATACAGTGTTCACCTCCTTCCCTGTGTCTTCTCTTGTCTTTTTTCATTCTTTATTGCCTCTTCTTCCCTCTAGTTTCTCCTCTTTCATTCTGTCACCTCTCCTTTTCCTCCTCTGTCTCTCCTTTTTTCATTGGCTCGAATAGTTGACCTGCTATAAGGATTGAACTCAGGGACAACGCATGCCAGACACATGTTGTACTATTCTGTTTCTCATGTTTTCAGTGCCTCTGTTGCCAGCTGTTACATCAACAGGATCACAAAAGCAAATTGAAGGGTTCACTCACTCACTCTTTGATTTTTACCTATAACTCTTTAGCTTAGCTGGCTTTATCAGAATAGCCTCAATCACCAAACTCTCCATAAGCAATCTTACACAAAGACTAAAATGTTATTTTAAAGATGACTAGGAGGGCTGGGGACACAGCTCAATGGTTAAAGCACTTGCCTAGCATGCACAAGGCCCTGGGTTTGATTCCCCAACACCACATTAAAAAAAAAAAAAAATTAGCTGGGAGTGGTGGCACATGCCAATAATCCCAGCACTTGGGAAACTGAGGCAAGAACACTGTCGTGAGTTTGAGGTCAGCCTGGGCTTTGTAGTGAGTTCAGGACCAACCTGAACTACAGAGTAAGTCCCTGTCTCAGAAAGATGATGAAGAGCCTAAGGATTCATGGCAGAACGTAGGTGTGTGAGCGAGTAAAGGCAAGGCTGCAGTAACAAAGAGCCCAGATTATATAACCAGTGCAATAGATTTTATTTCTTGCTCACATTATAACCCATAATAGGACCACACTGAGGAGTGGTCTCCTCCCCATGTGGTTATTCAGCAAGACAGGTTACAACTGGCTCTGTTATCTTCACTTCCAAGGCAGCAAGAAAGGAAACCCTACATAAGGAGAGACGTCGAAGGCCTAGGCACTGTGGCCCACGTATCACTTCCACTCATACTGTCTTTGTCAGAATTCAGTCACATAATGATTAAAAAATGTTACAGAATATATTAAAACTACGTCTCATGAAAATAAGAAACCTAATAGGGGCAAACATTTCAGAGGCTCTGCTAAAACGAAGACACGGAGGTGGTGAAGTCGTGATAAAGGCAGGGGGTCACGTCTGTACACAAGAATGTTGCTCTCCTAGGCACCCCTCCCAGTGACAGGTGTCAGAGGCAAGTAGACATGGGAGAAATCCAGATTATTCCCGCCCCCCCCCACCCCCCCACACACACACCTTTCTAAACATGTGACCTTGAACACCTTTCTGTGAGTCTCAGTTTCATTGTTTGGAAAAATGAGAGGCGAGTCATGCTCGTTTTATCTGACATCTCTGAATACCACATGGTAAAAGAGACACCAAATTCTTAGCAGGACACCTAGCCACAGAAAGTCATCTGTAGGCAGCAATAGCAGCAACCAGCGCACATTCGACAGCGACTGACGTTGTTCCAGTCCTCACCACCATGGCCACATTCCTGCTCCTGCACTTTCTCCCGTCTGTAATGGATTTCCCTACTGGTTTTCCTTCTAATCTGATCTCTGTCTGCTCCACGAAGGAGAATGATTTGTATAGTTCCCAATGACCCTATGAAAAGTTACGCCACCCAGAGGAACACTCTGTTGCCCTTTGTCTACTAGGAATGCTGAGTCTACAAAGAGTCAAGGTACCATCTGGCTTATCCTGACATAGTCCAGAATCTTGTACAGTGTCTGGTGTACAACAGGTACTCACTATTATATTTGCTAAATCCCTATTCCATATCTGTGGAGATGTGCCCATGTCAAAGAGCCTGATGCCCTGGCCTTGGCACATGCAGAATCATGCAGCTTTGAGGTTATTCTCTAATTTTCTATGACTGTTAGTCTTGTCTTCTGGTAAAATTAAATTTACAGTAACCAGCATAATCTTCTGAAAACATAAATCAACTGCTTTTATTCCTGGACTAGACCCGCTGTGATGATTTCTTGTCACCCTTAGAATAAAATCCAAACACCTCACTGGGACCTGCAAGAAGGCCGCAGTATTCCAGTCCCTGCCATCCTCTCTATTCTTACCTCACTTTCCTCCACTTCCCAGACTTTCTCCCTCCTTCTCTGTCCCTCAGCTCATCAAAGTTACAATCATCACACACAATTCCTAAGACACATTCCTCAAGGATGTCCCCAAAGCTGGAGCTGTCCTACCACCCAGGCCTCAGCTCCAAGGTGACCTTCAGAAAAGCCATGTCTGGCAGCCCTATAGGAAGTTACTTCCTTTCCACCAACCACTCCATGGCTTAGGTTGTTGTCTTGGTTTTTATTCTGCTACTATAAAACAGAGCCACCGAATGAGCACTTTATAATAAATAAATTTATTTGCCTCACGTTTATTTGCCTGAAGGCTGAGAAGTCTAAGATCAAGCAAGGGTCTCACTAGAGGAAGAATTTCTTGCTCTGTCACAACATGGTAGAAGACATTGAGACTTGGAGTGGGGGAGAGAGAGAGAGAGAGAGAGAGAAAGAGAGAGAGAGAGAGAGAACAAAACTCGCTTTTACAACAGACCTACTACCAGAATAATTGACATTAACCATCTATTCCCAAAGGTGGAGGCCTTGTCATCTAACCAGCTTTCAAAGGTCCCACCTCTCAGCACCGTTGTACTGGGGGTTTAATTTCCACACGTGAACTTTGAGGGACTCACTCAAAAAAACACAGTGTGTTCTCCAGAGCCCAGACCCTGAGATGAACACGCCTGCAGGAAGTCTTAGGGGCCACTCTTGAATGGACTGAGACTTGCTGAAACTGAGCTAAAATAAACCTCCCTTCCCTTACGTTGTTGGCATCGGGTACTGTGTCCCGGCAACAAAAAGTAGCTAAGACAAGTCCTGTGAATAATTCCTCTGAGAGTCTGGCTGGGCTTCTTTATTTCTGGGCAAACTTAAAAGAGGAAGATTAATGGGACAACTCTAACCCCAACTCTGCAGGCACCCTCAAGAGTGCAACTGGAACTCCATCACCCACTCCAGAATCTCCTCGCGCTCAGCAAGCGCAATGCACAGATTGTGCTGCTCACCCAGGATAATGGGCAGCTTGCCTCCGCCTCAGGGGCCTTAGCCATGGTCACTATGGCCTCCTCAGGCCGCAGCTACTACATCTGCCCACATACTAACAAAATCAGGTAGGAAATGTTCCCAAGGACCACTTGGGTGATTAATATGTTTTCTCTTTCCTTCCCTCTGGTAGCAGCTCTACCTCCCATCAGAAGCCCAGAGCGCCAACCATAACTTGAGATCCGGCCACGTCCTGTGGTCCCATACCTTATCCTGGTCTCACATTTACCTCTAGCCCACAGTGCCCAGAGCTGCAGTGGCTGCCTCTGCCCTGGAGGAGAAATGTGGATAACACACCACCAACTTGCTACCCTCTGTCATACAGAATCCTTTTTTGTTTTCTGATGCAGCATACTTCCCACTTCCTAAGATCACCTCATCAATAGTTGTGGCGGGTTGTCTATCTCTGGCTCCAGAGTAGAAACCCCGTAGAAGTAGGACTCATCTGGCATGTTCCCCTCCACGGCCCTGAGCCAAGAATAGGACCTGCCTCCTGGTAGATGTTCAGTCAGAATCCGCTGAATGAAGGCTGGACATGAATGATACAGTCGCAAAGTCCTCACAGGCAGCTCTGCTCCCGGAAGTTCTGCAGCACTGAGCGATAACTCGGTGAATGCTTCCATGCCCCACCCCCCAGTCCCCACTCTGTCCTCTCTAACCAGCCACCATGACTCTCTGGATGTGAGAGGCCTCCCTCACACAATTGCAGGCTATTTTTAGCTTGTTTTTTAAAAAAAAAAAAAAATTTAAACCCTCTCTAGTCTATTATGGTGGTTAGGAGAGGCTGGCTACCTGGGGCTTGCCATAGCTCTAAAGAAAACCAATCTTCTCCTCTCTGGAAACCCCTAGGAGGTGTCCTCTATACCAAGCTACAGGGTAACAGCCACCCAGAATGCGTTTGCTGAGAGCCGTGTGATTACATTTTGAGTGTCCTGGCTGGAGGTTCTGTGGAAGCGACTATTGAGGTAGGGACAGGAGCTGGAGCTGCTCCGCCCTCCTGTAGACACGCAAACATGGGCTCCTTCCTCTCCTGCGACTGTCTTCTTTCATTAGACGACTTTCCAGGCCTTAGATTTCCCTGGTGCAGGCTCGAAGGGGCCTCCTTCGGCTAATTAGGTTGTGAGCTGGAAAGCCAACCATGGACTGCTTTAATAATCTTCTAGTCAGGGCTTAACATGAATATTGAGGAAGAAATTCTTTTCTTTTTTAGGAACAGCAAGGAAGAGCACGTGAGAAAACAAATTTTCCTCCTGAGGGTCCACAGCACCAAGGACACTGGAAATGGTGATGGTTCACAGAGGTCTGACTGGCTGGTGGGTGGGGTGGGAAAGGCAGCTCTGCATCACCAGTCAGAACCTTCCTCAGGAGCTTTCAGGATTCCCTCGAGAGGAAGGATAGAGGGGAAACGTCACCCTCGTTTTGGGCAAGGAGAAGCCTTGGTAAAACGAGCTGATAAGACAGTTCTGAAATCAAAGCGAACACACTCCTGACAAGCTATGTACCTGTTTTGTTCACGTAGCTGGTAAGGCTTGGGACACTGTGGGTTACAGTCCCAGCTCTAGCATATAGCCCTGCCATTGTTTGCTCTGTTGTGTCAACGTGTTGGGGATTGAACCCAGAGCCTGCTCACTGAGCTACGTCCCCAGTCCATTTTTTTATTGCTAATTTGAGACATGGTCTCACTAAGTTGCTAAGTTACCTAGGCTGGTCTCAAACTTGGGACCAGAGTGCTGGGATCATAGGCCTACACCACCAGGCCCATTTCATATCCTGGTAGTCTTAAACAAGTTACCTACTTTATAAATATCAGTGCCTTCCTTGGTAAGTGAGGATAACAATAGTAGGGGCTGGAGGAATAGCACAGCAGCTTCAATACTTATACATCAAGCACAAGGCCCTAACTTTGGTTCCCCAGCACCATATAAACCAGGTATGGTGGTTTCACCTGTAATCCCTCCACTCAGGAAGCTGAGGCAGGAGGGTTGCTGTGTGTTCAAGGCCAGCCTGAGCTCCACAGTGAGTTCAAGACCAGCCTAGACTACCGAGCAAGAATCTGTCTCAAGAGAAAGAAAGAAAGAAAGAAAGAAAGAAAGAAAGAAAGAAAGAAAGAATACCTAGAGATGTGTTCAGAGCCTTCAATTTGGAAATAAATATAAAGTGCTAAGCACAGGTGCCAGACACATAGGAGTAACAAGTGTGCAGAATGCAGCGTCCCTGTTGCGTTTCTAATCTATAAAACAAGGGTACTAATAGAATTTGCCCCCTGGGATTTACTGTAAGGTCTAATATACATACAGACTTGAACAGTGCCTGGCATAACTGCTCATATTGCTATAACAAAAACCAGACACTGTGTTGCTTAAACAACTGAAATTGATTTTCTTGCAGCTTTGGAGGCTGGAAAGTCCAGCAGGATTTGGTTCCCACTGGGTCTCTCTGCCTTGCTTGCAGATAGTCACTTTCTCTCTGTGTCTTCACAGGGTACAGGCAGTGAGCTACCCAGTGTCTCTTCTTATTAAGGACACTAGTCCTATCAGATCAGAGCCCCATTCCTATGACCTTGGTTAAACTTAATTACGTCCTAAATTCCCACTTCCAGATAGTTGCAATGAGGGCTAGAATTTTAACATACAAATTTGAGAAGGGATGGATACGATTTAGTCCAGTGTCTGTGAAATAAACCTTAGGCAGTTAAACTAATAATTATTATTGCTCAAGAAAGTTCATAGCAGTGCCGAGATCAAGCTAATATCTTAAGTCTGGCATTTCAGTGATCTTTCTGCCCCTTCTGAACCACCGCACAGACTTACAGCAAACGTCCCTTACTGTTCAGAACCCCACTTTCTGCTCTTCAGCTGAGGCTGGTCCTGGCAAGGCTGCCCCCTCCCACTGGCCATTGTGCATGCTCCTTGCTCTCTCCGTGGCTTTGTAGTGCTTCTGCTTCCACGGACCACACTTGCACGGCTCCTGAAGGGAGGTACCAGCGCACGTAGGCTGTTCTGCGTTCTCCGAGGAACAAGCCTCCCCTCGTGGTCAAAACAGTGCTGACATGTGACTTACACGAAATCCTTTTGCGGGAATTCTTTGCAAATTGCACCCTTGCTTGGCAGATTCCTCTTCCTGGACCTCACTCCCTCTTCCCTTGCTACTTTGGAGGATTTTCTTATTAAATCATTTGCACTCAAGTCTTCATCTTGGAATCTCCTTCTAGGCAACAGCTCATCGCCCAGGCCCTCCATGACACTGGCCCCTGGTCCTCTGAGCACTTGCATATTCGATACAGAGAAAGGTCAAGGAACTTGCCCCGCATCACATGGCGAGTGACTGACACAGATGGCGAAAACCAATTTGCAAGCTCTGTAGAGCAGTAACCGCTACCCTCTCGACACCCTAGTGCTTTACATAAAAGGCATCCCTACCAGGTGCCCTGGAACCAGAATATGAGTGAATGCCCCACTAGCCCCTCACTTGTCAGCAGCCGCTTGGACCATCCAGATAAGGCAGCCTGTTTACCACGTGCGCAGGGCTCTTCCCTCTTGTCATTTCCACTGGCCTCAATGAGGGCCATCGTCCATGACATCCATTCTCTGCACCAAAGCCTTCCCAGGATTTTAAGTCAAACCATTTTACACCGGACTCCACCTGCCCTTCCTGAGCTCCATGACAATTCCCGGCCACAAGCCTGCACTCCAAGCAACCGGTGAGAGGAGCAAAAATCCACAGCAAGGATGACACAGGCCTGGTGCTCATGGAGGGCCTCCCACAGATCGGATGCTATTCTAAGCACATTGTACCATAGCTCTGCGCAGTGCGTTTTATAACCACATCCATCTTGTAAAAGAGAGAACAGAATCAGAGAGCTCTGGTTATCTTCTTGATGTTACAAAGCGGAGAAAAATGAAGCTGGGGTTTGGACTTGGCTTCACCTGGTTCCAAGGCTTATTTCTGGGAGTTTACATGACATCAATTTAAGGCCACAAGCCTCAAAGCCTCCAGTTATGTTTCATCTGATGGTCATATGTTTTAAATTTTTAGTTAAATTGCCTGCATTTCACTTATTAAAATCCAGATCTTTCAGCTCTTTTGAAAAGAATCAGATCTGGCAACTCAGAGCCACATCCCTATTGGGGCATAACTGGCAAGAGCCGAGTGAGGCCGCACACGGGTAAGGAGCCCTTCTAACATAGCGTGCCACACTCCCCACCACACCTCAGCTCCACACCAGCCCTGCCTTGCTCTCTTGTTTCACCTTCCTGGCCCTGAAAGCTTTGAGGTTACCACCTCTGTGGTCCTCCTACCAGTGTCTCCTCTAATGACTGAGGTTGGTCTTCCCACCAGGAAAGAGAACAATGGCAGTCTTTAGATGGTGTGGATTAATCATGTGGCACGTTCCACATTTCATTAAGTGTTCCTGTATCGATGATTCATTTGACCTTCAAAACAATAAACATTTCCTGGCCCACTGACGTGACCAAGGACAGAAGAAGTGCAGAAAAATGCAGAATCGTCTCCTTCCAGGAGGCCAAGGCCTTGCAATGAAAACAAACCACAAAAATTACTGCCCAGAGTGGTCAAAAAGACACTTATACCTAGCCCAGAGAGGGCCAGGCAGGCAGCAACTGGTGGCCCAGGAGTCTCAGCCAGCTCAGGACACTATAACAAAGTCCCAGAGACCATGTGATTCATAAACAATAGAAAACTATTTCTCACTGTTCCGGAGGCTGGAAGTCTATGGTCATGATGTCACTGGGGTTCTGATTCTGCTGAGGGCTCCTTCCAGGTTGTATCCTGCCAACTTGGCGTTGTATTTTTGCTCCGCAGAAAGAGGATGTGACCTCCGTCTGGATTCCATTTCACAAGAGCGCTAATCCCTTTCCTGAGATCTCCACTCTGGTAATCCGATTGCCTCCCACAGGGCCCACCTCCAGTGCCACTACATTAGGTGTTAGTATGCCACTGTATGAACGGGAGAGGAAAGGGACAAACATTCAGTCTACAACCAAAAGCAGCTGAAATGTTTCGTGAAGATGACATTTGTGATGTGTCCTAAGGGATAATCAGGACCATTCAAAGAGATGGGATACGCATATTCCCAGGAAAGTCGTAGCCGTAACAAGAGACCAACGCTCTTCATTCTCAACATATGAGCTGCTTTCAGAATATATATTCAGACCATTGGCAGAGCCCCCAGGGCCCACCTGACTGTCCAATTTCATGTTAGCCCTGCCTCCTGGATGAGGAACTTTGTGTATGAGGGCTCCTCTTCCCGGTGTCTTTCTCTACTTGTCATCCTTTGAATCTTATCCTAAGCATCACTCCACCAGGAAAGTCCCCGGTACTCCTGGCAGGTTGGGTCTCTATCATACTCAGGATTTCCCTTCATGTGGCATTGTTTCTAATTTTATTTTTTGGGACTACTGTCTGTCTTCCTCTGTGACAGGCAGGAATATGGGCTCCAATTCTTTCCACTTCTGTTTCCATATTTCTGTGTACTTGGTGATTTTTCAGCTTTTATCTCCTGACTTTGGCTCAACCCTATGACTTGCTTAGGTTCATGACATGCAGTTGAAAGTGACGACACACTGATTTTTCAATCTGGAACTTTAGAAACACTTTCTGCTTCTGTCTTCACCATGAAATAACAAGTCCCATGGGCACAAGGAGGATGCGAGTTATATGAATCATACCTAGACTCGACCTACCATTTGAAACTGCCCAGCTGAAGGGCTGGGGGTACAGCTCAGCACAGACCACTCGCCAGCAAGTGCCAAGCCCCGCTTTCGACTCACCAGCATCACATAAGCTGCATGTGATGGCTTTCGCCTGTAATCCCCACACCCAGGGGGCTGAGGCAGGAAGATTGCCGTGTGTTCCAGGCCAGCCTGGGTCTGGACTACAGAACAAGGCCCTGTCTCAAAAAAAAAAAAAAAAAAAAAAAAAAGGAAGGAAAAAAAAAAAAAAAAAAAAAAAAAAAAAAAAAAAAAAAAAAAAAAAAAAAAAAAAAAAAAAAAAAAAAAAAAAAAAAAAAAAAAAAAAAAAAAAGAAGGAAGGAAGAAAGGAAGGAAGAAAAAAAGGAAGGAAGGAAGGAAGGATAAACAGAAAGAAACAAAGAAACACAGAAAGAAAGAAAGAAAGAAAGAAAGAAAGAAAGAAAGAAAGAAAGATAGAAAACTACCCAGCTGAGCCTAGCTAAATCAGCCAACCCCTAACCAAACCACAAATGCATGAGCAAAATGGATGCTACAGGCAAATAAAAAGTTAAGGGTTGGTTGCTACACTGTGATAGCCAACTAATACGGCCTCACTGTGCTAAGCTTCATGTAAGCAAGAATTAAGCGTTTGCTCAATAGAAAATCCTTCCACCCTACACTTTAGTGGACGCCTAAGAGATATTTGCTGAATGGATGCTCAGTGAACTAGGTAACACCAGTGAGCAAGCCAAACGGCCACAGCCCTCCAATCAGAGTGGCCCAAGTGTCGTGGAGATGTGCTAAGTAGAAATGTTACGTGAGTACTTTCTCTGTGCCTGCCTCTTACTGAGCCCTCTGCTCCAGGACATCAAAGTGCAGAGAAGAGGCTTGCAGGAGAATAGTTTCCTGAACCCACGCCAACCTGAGGCCATTCCTCTAGCCGCCATTAGAGTCACCAGCCAGAGTCTGAACTGGTCCCAGGAAATGTCACACAACTTCATTTGGATCGACACAAAGAGACCAGAAATAAAGTGATGGTGATAATAACAGATATACCTAATAAAAGACTACTGCGCGTGTGTTAGCCACTGTGGTATGTCAGGTTATCGAATCATTTCCTTACAATTAAATGGGGCATGTCCTATTTCACAGGTAAGGAATCTGAACTTCAGAGAATTTGTAACACAGATGGCTTACAAAGATCTGAGAGAACTGAAGACCAGGAAGTCAAGAGCTCAAAGCTGTGTTCCTAACCACTGAGCAATGCTGCCAGGGTAGTGACTCAGGAGTCCAAGATTCAGCCCGAGTGCCAGCCTACGGGCCCCACATAAGCTCAGGCAGTACTCTCCCTCACTGAGCATGCTCCCTTCGTGGTCATGACCGCCCGTGACCTGTGGTGTGAGTCACTCCTCCCACCCACCCTCCCCAGCTGTCACCTCCTCGTAGGCCTTGCAGGAGAACAGACACACCTCCTCGGGATGCAGCCATTGGCAGGTGTCAGAGCTCTTCAGTGCCAGCGTGTAATGCCAAGGAAAGGTAGATGCACACCATGGATCTAAGATCTTTAAGATGTTCACGACGTTACCTGAAAGGATCCAGAGAGCACAGGTGGGCTGGAGGTAGTGTTCAGTGAGAGAGCGCTACCTAGCACGTGGGAGGCCCTGGGGGGCACAAACACAGAAAAGTTAAGTGGGGGGAGGAGAGCACAGAGTTCATGGACAAAAATGTACTTAATAACACAATTTTGACTTGCATAAAGGAAGTCCAGAAACAAGCTCACGATGCATCCCTGGCAGAATGGCTTGTGAAGGGCAGCACAGCACTCAACAGGAGTCTCACAAAGCCTTTAAAAAGTGCAAAATGGCTCAGTTATGATGTCATGCATGCCGCATTATTCAAAGAACAAACCGTTGGTGAATATATTCAAATGTCTGCCCATAGTGATGAGGTTACACTCATCGTGGAGTAGGCATGATAATGGATTGATGCAGAGTAGTAAAAAGAAATGAGGAAGCATTCTGCATTCTTTTCTTCCCCATTTTATTGATATGTATAAATGCAACACACAATGTTTACATTGATCTTGATTAAGTATTTTGTGCATATACATTTCATGGCAAAATTACAAATCCTTCCCATCTCCCTTTTCCACCCTCGTTGATTTAGGAAACTCTCCCCCCAGTACATCATGAAGTAAAAAGGCAACCTCTCCTGCGACCCTTATTTCACCTTGAGGGCACTCTCTTTGTGGGAATTTGTCAGCAGTTGTCACGGTCCCTGGGCTGGTCTTATACTTCATTTTTTAGCCTGTTAAGTTTAATGCCCCTATTCTTGGTGAAGTAAAAGGAACTGCCTTTCCTTGTAGCTCTGATAGTGATTATATCTTCCCTCCAAGACTCTACCCAAAGTTCATATTCATTCACTGCATACAGTGCTCCTGAGAACACCAGCACAGCTTAGCTAAATGCGGGGGGCTATCAAAACATAGGAGCTGTGCCTAATCATTCACTTCCTGAAAACTCTGCAGAATGTTCCAGCCATGACCCCCAGCCCACACCAAGAATGGAAACTTTCAGGCATCATCTTTGCCTTCCCCCATCCTTGCCTCTCAAAGTGCTATATAATATAGGTACCATGTCCTGTTGGTTAATCTTGAAAAATATGTCTCAGGTCTTTTCACTACTCTCACCTACTCCCCCACCCCCATGTCCCTTCAGCACTCTCCTGGATGCCCCAATGAGCTTCTTAACCAGTCTCCTGATTCTACTTCTGTGCCTATCCAACCTGCCCACAAGTTACAACCAGAGGAGAGTTGGAAGTTACAAGTTAGATCATGAGATGTCTCTCGCCTGCTTCAACGGTTCCCTACACACTTAGAGCAGAGTCTAAGTTTCCTGCCATGGCCTCAAGGGCCCTGAATGACCTACTCTACTCAGCTCTCTGACCTCTACTGCCAGCAAGTGTCCTTTGCTCCTTAGATCCCAGCATCCCATTTGGTGGGGTTCCCCCAGGTGCAGACAGGGTTTGTGGTTTAAGTACATAATTTGGAAGGAAGTATGTGAGGGGCAGAGAAACTGGAAAAGAGAACAGAGGAGAGCCAGGGGAGGACATGTAAGGGATGGATTAATCCTGTGGACAATTGGGGCTCAGTTCTGCTGGGGACTGTTCGGTGGATGCGCCTCCGAGTTGTCCCAGCACAAAGTGAAGAAGCTATGACCCATGTCTCATTGTTGAGCATCATTCTGGGGTACAATTTTCCAGACCTCTGGCAGAGAACCCGCCCGAGGCTAGCGACCACTTAGCAGAAGGCATCAGAAGCCATAACCCCCCACCCCAAACAGATGGAGGGAATATGGATGAGACACCAACAGCCTCTTTAGTTCCGCACTACTCAGTATGTAACCCCAGCGCGGCTGCCAGCCACAAAATGTAGCCAATCTGTGATGAGATGAGGTACACTAACAAGGTCAAGCAACTCTGTCACTAAGCACACTGTTTAATTCTACTCACTTTTTCATAGCAAGACTTTCTTGATGAAGGAAGCCATGCCTTGGGATATAGTGCTACTGTAAGCTCCGCACCTCTGTCATGCATTGTCCCTAAATTGTCCTGTGTACTATCCTTTGTCTGTTTTTATAACATATTGAGCTTATTCAGGCTACTTGATCTCTGTGAAGTCGTTTCCCCCTGGCTGTTCCCAGCTTTCACGTGGTTTACGTGTTCCAGCCCAGGGAAGCTTCCTTGACGCCACCTACAATATCTAGCCCACTGTGCACTGTGACTACATCCTATTTATTATCTCCAAGTTGCTGATCACAGCCAAAACTTAGTCTATGAATTCATTGGTTGGCGCATTGTCCATCTTCAACACATGTTACACAGGGGCAGGAAAATGACCTGGCTCCTGTGAGTGGATGAGTGAATACACCTGGACCCAACACCATTTCAACTTCCCTATGTGATGTCCTCCACCCATCAGAAGTTGCTTGGCACTAATGTGCCTCCGATGGTTGTCACACAGGAACACCCCTTCCAGACTCCGCATGGTCTTCCTGGGACAGGCTCCCAAACACAGCTAACTACTGTGAAGGGCACTTTTGACAGAGCTCTGCCACTCAAATTCCCAAGCGCAAGCCTCTTCTCCATCCTGGAAATCAAGTGCCAACTCCTCTGGAGCCATCCAGCAAAGCAAGGGCATTGGCTGGAGAATCACCAGCACATGGCTTCAAAACCCAGCCTTCCCACATACCACTGTGTGACCTGGAGCTGGTGACTTCACCTCCATGAGACTCAGTTTTCTCATCAGTGTTGTATTAATGTAGACAGCTCATATAGAACAGGGGTTTCCTAACCCGGGCACTACTGACATTATGAGCTGGGTATTCCTTTACGGTGGTAGGCTACCCTATGCATCGTACAATATTTGATAGTATCCCTGGCCTCCACTTGGTTGATGCCAGTGGAACTCCATGCCCTTCATGAAACAAACATATCTCCAGACATGGTCAAATATCTCCTAGAATAAAAAAAAAAAAAATCACTGCTGGTTGATTGCCATTGGTATACAATCTTTAACACAGTACATGGCAAAGCAATTGAGCCATTGGGTACCTCAGTTTTCCTACATGTGTAACAGGCACAATCACCATGACCCACTCATGGTTTGATAAAAGATTAAATACAGGCTTCCAGGTTAAGATGGCAGCTGAGTAACAGAGCTGCACAATGTCTCCTCGTGGACCCACTTTTTAAAAGTTGAGAATTTAGTCAAAACCCTCCTGTTCAATGTAGCTAGGACATGGAAGAGCACTCTAACAACTGAAACGAGGCCAGGGGAAGATTAGAAATACCGAAGGAACATCAAAAGTAGAGGAAAATAAAACATCAACCCATGAAGTCACCCTTAGGCTGGCTGCAAATGGCCAAGAGCCACCAGCGTCTGCAGGTGGAGGACAGCCCACATGGAGAGCAGAACATCTGAACAAGCTAGGAGAGGAAGCACACAAAACCAAAAGAAGGCCAAGGGAAGGTCAGAAATCCTGAAGGCACATGGGAAGCGGAGAAAAACAGTAGCCAACTGGCTGCAGCCCTAAGCTGCCAGCATCCACAGACCACAGACAAAGGCAAGCCCAGAGTCGAGTACCTCAGATTGAGATAGGCACTAATCTGAGAGAAGTGGGAATTGTCAGCAGCTAGTAGCCCCAGCCTCTGAAAGAAGGACCTGCAGGTAGTGTATACTACAGACGTAATGTGTGCTCTCCCTAGAAAAGACCTCCTGGAGTCCAGATCAGAAGTAGTTCCTGGCAGCCAAAACAGGCAAGGACATAAGCAGGAGACATTAAAAAAAAAAAAAAAAGAGCCCAAGACTGAACTAATTAGAGTAACAGAAAACTAAGAAGAGTCTATCAGGGCTTTTGGGGTAACCCTTAAACAATGCCTAGAAAGGAACTGGCACAAGAGGCAGCTGCAGAGCAGAGAGAAAGGCCATGAACCTCCTGAACACCTTGGGTAGTAGTGGGAGCACCTCCGAGGGTGGACAGTCCCACCCTTGGGAGAAAAAGCCAGGTGGGAGGGCTTTACTGTAGGGACTGGGGGTGAGCAAGGCACCTCAGAGGCCATCAAACTGTTAGGTCCTCCCTCACTGCCTACTCCCAGCACAGTATTCAGAGGAATTGCAGCTCCCCCAACACACCATCATAGCTGTTCAAAGAAACCTCTCGGCTAGGCCTTTAAAGTGCAGTCCCTCAACAACAAAGATGGAAAGAAGACAAGGTAACAGGACACCCACAAAGATGCCTGAGACCCCAAAAACTAATGTCGTGGGCCCTGAAATAGTGGAACTCGTAGGGAAGGAAGTAAAAAACAAATAAACTAGACAAACAGCTAGCTCAAACAAGATATTCTCACAGAACTACAAGCATTGATCAGCAGTCTTAAAGAGGAACTTACTAATCAAATAGTAGTCATAATGGAAACAAAGCTCACTGAGCATATTGAAGCCACAAATAAAAAGTTGGCTGAGGTAAATAAAGAAATGCAAGATATGAAAGAACATTTTGATAGAAAAAATGGAAAATTTCAAAAGAAATCTGGATGAAATTCAGCTTATAAAAAATATGTGTGAAAGAAGGGGAAGATGACTCAAATATTGTGAGGATAGAATTTCAGACCTTGAAGACAAGGCTCAGGAAACGAATGCTATAATTAGGCACAACTCCAAAACCAGAAATGAGGAAAGTAGCTGGATACAATAGCTGACGGATGATTCAAAGAGAACCAATCTCAGAAGTATGGGTGTGGGAGAAAGAGCAGATCTCACTGAAGGTATAAAGAATTTATTCACTGTAATAGTGCAAGAAATAAGAAATTTTCCCTAATCTAGAAAAATAAATTAATTTTCAGGTACAAGAAGCTAATAGAACACCAAGTAACCTCAACCAGCAACAAGACTCGCCACGAAATATCACAATCAAAACCACAGAATACAACATAAAGAGAGGATATTAAAAGTAGCAATAGAAAAACAGACATTATTATTATTCTACCAAGGAAAACACATTCAAATTACTGCTGATTTCTCAATGCAAACTTTAAAGGCTAGGAGAACCTGAGTCAAAATCTTTCAAGATTTAAAAGACGGCAAGTGTCAACCCAGTTGTATCCATTAAAATTGTCCCTGCAAATTGAAGGGGAACTAAAAAATTTTTCATGACCAAAATATCCCTAAATAAATTTGTGACCGCTAGCCTAGTCTTGGAGAAAATACTTGAAGAAATCTTTGAGAGAAGCAGAGAGACAAACAGCACCAAAAAAATATGGAGGAACGAATATATCTACGGAGAAAGTGTAACAAAAAAAAAAAGATTGGTATTTGAATCATTTCATTGGTATACTTCTAAAATAGTACCAACTGTCTCATAAAATCTGTGGATCTTCCCTCATAATTATTATTTTTAATAGTATATAAGTTTGCAAAACATAACAATTACATGCAGCATAGGGAATTGGTATAAAATCTTTAAAAATATGTATTCATGAAGTTTGGAAGGATAGGTAGATAAAAATGATAAACCAAATCTGGCAAAATGTTAGTAATCAGTGAAATGTGAGTGAATAATTTATGAAAGTTTAAAAAATCTGAAATACCTAAGCATGCCACTCTATTGCTTTAAGTGTAGTATACTTATGTGATAGAGATTTAAGTTCATTTAATGTACCAATTTGATATAGAGTTAAGCTCGTTTAATGTAGCATGTCTTTTGAACGTACAAACATCTACCTTTCAGTACTCATCTAAGGAATTTGAAATTTAGCTTGTTTTTTCTCTCTCATCTTTTCTAGCCTTATGAATTTCATTGTAATAGTTCCTTTCTTAAGTGAACTGGTGGGTGAAGTCATATTTAAAAATCTCAAGAAGGTTATAGTAAGACACAGAAAAAAAAAAAGAACTCTTGGCAAATCACCCCAGTAAAGGGCTCTGCTGGACCCAAAGAAGAGGCATGAAGATATGGCCACGGCAGCCCATTCTAGGGGTGGGAAACTGAGCTAATAAGTGGTGATTTGAGTAGCAAAGTGAGTCAGATGCAGAAGATTAAATATATTAAATACTGCATGGTTTCTTTAATTTGGGAAACCCAGAACACAGGCACTTTATAGAACCAAACGAATGTGATAGTGAGAGTTACAGAAGGGTGGCAGGGTATGGGAAGGCCAAAACTGGGAAGGGAAAGGGATGGTAATATTCATATGATATATATGTGTTCACAAAATACTCAAGTTCATTGTAAACACTGTATATCGCATATATTTTCTTTAAAAATAAATACAATATACCTAAAGGACTTAGCAGAATCCCTAAACTTAGCTTTCACACTGCAAGCACATTTGATTTTTAAAAGATATCATTGAAGCTTAATAATTGATTGGAATTATTGCTACTTTTATTGGCAATCCCTATTCTTTCTTCAGTCCAATCACCCATGTACTTTTCCCAGAAGACCTTACTATTTACACCACATCCTCCAAAACTTGAGCCCTTTTCCTAATCCCCGGTCGTGCTGAGGACTATAGTTTGAAGGTTTTGTCCTCTCCAAAATTCATGTTGCAACTTAATCTCCAATGCAACAGTGTTGGGAGGTGTGCCCTTTGGTAGATGATTGAATTGTGAGGGTTTTATCCTTATGAATGGGATTTGGGTCCTTTTTAAAAGGCCTCATTTATGCCTATAATTCTAGGATTCAGGAGTAAGGCAGGCGGAAGCATTTCTGTGAGTTCGAGGCCCATCTGGGCTACATAGTGAGTTCAGGACCAGCCTTGACTACAGAGCGAGATCCTGCCCCCCCACCCCCAAAAAGGGCTTTATAATGGCTTCACGAAGGGAGTTTACCTTCCCCTCCCCCTATCTACCTACTCCAAGTGGGGACAAAGCAGTCTTTCCTTTCACAGGATCTATCCCTTACGGTGCCATCTGGAAAGAAGAGACTGGACCCTCATCAGCCAATGGCCTTGCTGGTACCTTGGTCTCAAGCTCTCCAGCCTCCAGAACTGTGAGAAATAAATTTCTGCTCTTTATAAATTTTGCAGCCTGCCCCCTCTGTCGGGGGCATTTCTAATACCGAGCTATCAGCTTACCTCCCAAAGCAAACATGCCTGTGTATGCCCCACAAAGTGCCACTCACACTGCAGCACAGGGCAGGTCTACCTCAGCCACCTGGGCTGACAATCTCATCTGGATCAGAACAGTAAATGGGAGCAATTAAATTTCCAGAATACCTTGATCCATCTGCCCAGGTGAACCCTCTTCACAAGCAAGACCTATTTTGTGCATCATGCCCAGCTCTAGTTAAAAGATTTTTTTTAAAGCACTGAAGTGCAAGGAGTAGCTGTGCACACTCATAGTCCCAGCACAGAGGGGACTGGAGCAGGAGGATCTCAAGTCCAAGGACAATCTAACTACAGAGCAAAATGGAAAAAATCTCAAAATGAAAAAACAAAAAAAAAAAAAAAATCTGGAACACATGAGGACAATGAAGGACCTGAGTTCTCCTTTCCATTCTCTTAGGAAGCCCAGGGAAGGTGACATGGGTGCCCAGCAAAGGGAGATATAGTGTGGCCACTCCTTGGAAGGAACCACCAGAGAAATCTAAGAGAAGGACCCCAGAAAACTGTTGCTTCCATCCTTGGGGACCTTGAGGGAGACGGGGCAGTGTCCAGTCTCCATGTGCCAGGGGAAGGGCTGTTATCACTGACCTCACAGGTGCTTTCTGTCCTCATGGCCCCAAGCAGCTGCTTTCCAATCCCCCACTTCTACCCTGAACTCTATTCCTGGCCTGGAGCACAGTCTCAGCTATGCAGCCTGCTCCGACACTGACTCACCCACCTCCTCCCCGGCCCCGGCCTTGGTGGACCCTTCTACAAACCACCCAGGTAGCTGCTTCTGAGGCCACTGGGAAGACAAGAATAACATGCTGCACCCAAATGTCAGCGCCTCCCAAGGGCCTGTCCTGTGTCCACTGCTTGCAGGAGCCAGGGATTCCAAGGCAAGCCTTCATTAATCTTACCCTTGAAGATCTCACAGCCTAGTAAATGTAGAGGTTTTGCTGTTTATGTGATAATTTATGTGTCTACGAGTTTATATGTATATTTTTACTTTGATTATTCTTGGTAGCAACCTTCTGAAAATTTTTATAGATGTCTTTGTTTCTCATACAGAGCAGGAGGTTTAGCAGTATGCCTTCTTCCTGGAGCTCCACGGCTGTGACCGAGAGCCCACCCGAGACACAACCTTAACATTATGTTCACACTGCTCCTTCTCTGCCACCGTCTTCTGCCACCCACAAGCCACAAAATTCTACCTGTTCCTGGTAAGTCACGTGGTCAATAAGCACATACACTGAGGAAACATCTTGTAAATAATTCTTCACTACCCTTCTAGCTTTCCAGACCTGTTCAGATTACCATTCCTCACTATGGACTCTGGCAAGGGAGTACCATTTTTACATCCATTTTATAGATGAGAAAATTGAGTCTCGTGTGGGTTATGTGGCTTACCCAAAGCCACAGTGGCAGAGCCAGGCCTCCAGTCCAGACCAGCTGATCCCAAGGCCTGCTCCCTATTCCTTCCGCTACGCTGCTGCGAGTTCTCTGAGGTCTACTTCTCCATTCTCTCTGCTGTAGCAAGTTTGTGCACCATCAAATCTAGATCATCATGAAGTTTAAAACAATCACTATTTGATAACCCACAAGGTACTTTCTGAGCACTCAGTACTTTCAGGGATATAAAAGAACAAGCGAGGCCAGGAGAAGCTCACAGCCTATTTGGGAAACATGGAAGGTGCTGGAAGGGCTCAGCCTGCATGGTTCCCTGGGAATGAGGAACCTCAGATGAGCTTCTGTTTTCCCTCAATAGTATGCAAACAGCACTGAATCAGAACCCCCTGATGGGAGGTGACGAGCAGTTCTATAGGGACAGGGACAGAGGAACTGTTCTATGAAGAGGCAGGATGTGTGACTGACTCCTACTGTTCTTACATTCATTCAATAAGTATTGATGGGGTTTTTAGTATGTGCAACACACTGCTGGACACAGTGACAGACAAGGCCACAGCCCACGTGGAGCTTGTATTTGACAGGAAATCTACAGGGGAATAAACCAGATAATTACAGACAGAGAGAAGCAACTGGGAAGAATTACTTACTCCAGGTGGGACAGGAAGGTCGGTCTTTCCAAAGACATGAGACTTGAGTTTCAATATAAAAGGATGGGTAAGAACCTCGTAAAAAGATTGTTCCTAGCTGATGGGTCAGTGTGTGAGAAGAGTCTGGTACCCCCTCGCACCCCAAGGCTGATGCGGATGTCCACCGCTTCCCACTGGCAGGCCCTGCAGGTAGAGCTGGCCTTGAGAAAGGAACTCTGAGGACAGCACTCCAGGAGTAACGGAGACCCACAGGGCAGTACACAGCTGCCTCCCATGTGGCTTTGGTTCCAAAATCCGAGAAGAGAAGAAAGACGGAAGCAAAGAGAAATGCAGGTGACCTGCTACAATGGATGATTTTCCATATTGAGAGATAAACACTAACACAGGAAATTGACCATGAGGATGATAAAAATGATCAAGAATGCTGCCCCTGAAGAAAGCGTATGGCCTTTCTTGGCCTCATATAAAAGAGGGGAGTGCTTTAATTCTCTTTCTCCTGACTGGAAAACACCTGAGAAACCCAGGCACCACTCTCAATACCCACAGGCACTCCAGATGGATGCCATGCCCCTAGGATCCCAGGCATAATGACACTACGGGATGTATCTCCCTGTCTCTGCAGATGTGCTGCATCCGAGCCCTGAGGCTATTGGATAATACACCCAGGTGCTCACTAAACTATGAGTCTCTTGAGAGCAGGATCAGGGTCTCAACCGTCACTGTAGTCCTGAAACTTCCACTCCCTGGTGCATAGTGGGTGTTCAGTAAACATTGGCTAGAGGGAAAGATGAAGGATGGAGGAATTAGTAGGTGGAAATATACGCTAAATGTCCACAGCCATCAAGGCTGGTCTCTTAGCAACTGCTCTGCAATAGCCAATTTTGACGGCAAATGGTAGGTCTTAATGAAATATCTGCTATTGATAGTAATTGGGCTGACTTTGAATAAGAGTTTCTGTAATATACTAATTCAAAATAACCTAGACTACCTTCTCAGACATTTTTTCTCAAGTAATAAGACACTGTGATTTAGAGCTGTTAACGTTTGGATCTGAAATGTCCCCTTGATTACCAGTGGCACTATCGGGAGACGACTGAAACGTTAGCAGGTGGAGCCTGGGGGACTGGGGAGTTAGACTCATGCCCTCTTGGAGGCTGTGAGGACCCTTTCAAGATGAGCAGTCTTGCTCTGCCCTGTACTTCTCCATGACATACTGCCTTATCCGGGCCCTAAAGCAACAAAGCCAAACAACCATGGACTAAAACCAAGAGCCAAAATATACCTTTCCTCCTTTAATTTGATTTATCTCAGGTATTTCATTACAGTGGCAGAAAGCTGACTAACACAAATGCAAAAGGCACAAAGTCTAGGGACTAGAGCTGGGTCCCACGGTGCCATTTAACAGGTTTGTAATCTTTGATATATATTTCTTTAAGGTTCTGTTTCTTTGCATATGAAATGTAGGAATGAGTATGTGTATCCCAGGGAGGTACAGCAGGGAAAGAAAAATGAAGTACTAGATTTGAAAGCACTTTGGGTTGTTTTCTTTTTTTTCAGGTCATTTCTTAAGTACCTGCTTCTTATTTCTCTCTGAGGACTGGTGAGAAATAAAAGACAATACCTCTGCATTGAAGGATCCTAGGTTCCAGGAGCAAAACCAACCCGAAATGTGACAATTAATTTTATGTCAGCTTGGCTGGGTCAAGTGCCCAGATGTGGGTCGAACATTGTTCTGGGTTGCTCTGTGAGGCTGTTTTGGGTTTTTGTTTCATTTTGGATTTTTTTTTTTTGGAAGAGATTAACGTTAAAATCAGTGTGCTTTGAATAAAGCAGATTACCATCCACAATGGAAGTGGACCTCATCCAGTCAGCTGAAAGCTGGCCTGGAGTATATGCCTTTACCCAAGTGAGAGGAGTTCCGCTAGCAAATGGTCTTTGGACGTGAACTGCAGCTTTTCCCGGAGTCTCCAGCCTGACTTTCCCCCCTTCCAACTTCATGCTCACTGAACCTCCACAATCACAGGAACCAATTCCTTAAAATAAATCGTTCTATCTACACACATCCTTTTGATTCTGTTTTTCTGGAGAACTCTAATAGTGAGTTGGATGCTCTGAGAATGGTCCGTAAGGACCCTGTGCCACAAAAACACCAAGGAATGTCAATTAGCTGTGTCCCCGTGGTGTGAAGGAATGCTTTGGATATAGGAGCCGGGCCCTGGAGGCCGAGTTCCGGCTAAGAGATATCCCACTCACTCAATACGTTCACACACACCCTTCTTTTTCCTAGCAGTTGTATGAAGATTGGTCTGACCCTTTTAGAAGATTCTTTATCTGGGACACTCAGCCTGTTGTCTGGGCACCCAGCTGTGTGACCTATGTAAATTCCCTAACATCTCTGAGACTCAGTTTACTCCTTGATAGAAACCATTGTTACAAGGCCCAAAAAAGGCACTGTGTTCACTTCAAAGAAATCTGTAATTCTCTGTTGCTGTTAATGTGATTAGTAGAATGACGCTCTAGGAAGCATCCATGAGTTTCTTCAGGCCTCTATCCAAGGAAGTAATGAGGAAACAAGCTTACATTACAGCATGCACTATTTAAATTAGTTGTGAAGAAACATAAATATTGAACAAGTTTTAACAATGAAATGGTATCATCAAAGTTATGGAAGTTTATATCCTGGAGTTTCACTAAAGACATGGCATTTTCCATTCCTCCAAAACTATAGCTGCATGTAAAGCCTACTTCTGAACCTGAGCTGGATGTGGGAGGGTGGACAGGCATGCAGGTGCTCTCTGGGATTAGGGAAGCATCAACTGAGGGAGCATGGGGGTCTTCTGACCCACCCCTCCACGGTGCAGAAAAGTGAGTTGACGAAGGTGGTGCCCATCCAGCCAAGCACTGGAATGATCATGGGATACCTGGGTGATCCTACAGGCACCCCCATATTGTCATTGAATTGACAGAACCTGACCGTGACTCCTGAAAATCAGGGTGGCCCAGTCAAGGTCACTAACCAATGCAGACCAGTTATTGAGAAGATCAGCTCCGTTGCCTGGGGCTCTGTGCTTACCCCAGACTCTGCCAGATCAACCTTCTCTTTCAATAAGCAGTTTTATTGTTAAAGGGCAAGGAAGAATGCCCTATGGACAAACTAAGCCTCTGTGGGATTCAATCGGCTGCCGCATCCATTTAGAAGATTAAAAATATACACAGCACGTACTGTTTCCCTCTTACAAGGAGCAAAGTACTAAGTGGACTACTCCAGAGACGCTCCCTAAGTCTCAAGCCAAATTAAAGTCCAGACACCACACATTCAGGAATTGAAAGTTCATATGGCAAGAGCCTCAAACCAGAAAAAGAAAAACATCTTCCTCCCAACCTCCTCCCCCAAAAAAAGAATGAAAGGAAGGAAGCAAAGACATTTGTGAAAATTGTTAGAGCCCGAAGTGGCAGCACAGAAAGACCAGCGTCCTGGTCCCTGAGACCTGGGCTTAAATCTTGGTTCTCCCCTATGATTAGTTCTATCATCTTGCCTTTTCTTACTTAAACTTTTTTTAAATTTTTGGAGAACCAAGGGCCTTTGCAATGAACTCCATCCCAGCTCGTTTATTTATTTATTTTATTATGAGACAGTCTCGCTAAGACACTAAGTTGCCCAGGCTAGGCTTGTATTTGTGATCTTCCTGCCTCAGCCTCCCAGAGTGCTAGGATTGCAGGCCTTACTACCACTCCTGGTTTAGGTAAGCTTTCTTTGCCTAGGTTTCTTTACCAGATCTAGAGATTCTTACTTTTCAGGAACATTGTGAAAATCAGCACATTATTAGGTAGTAGAATGTTAGCATGTAGTGGGGTTTCAACAAATCGTCAAAGTTACCTTTATTTAACTTTATTTCACACAGAGAAATGGTTCTTTATGTTTACATTAAGGCACATTTGATAATTGTCTTGCAATACAAATAGCAACCAGACAATAACCAAAGGAACGACACAGCTTGCGCCATGGAGAATCTCAAATTCCATCCTACCCTTGGGTTTAGAATTCAACATTCTCATCTTTGTTTTATGCCCAATACAGAAATGCCTCAAATTTATTTACCCAAACACTTATGTGCGTTCGCAGGGAAATTACCCTCAGCAGGATGGCTTATTTAAAACAAAAACAAAAAAAAAATCACATAATGAAGAAATTTTTTTCTTTTTGCTTTTAAATAAAGATGAGAGGGATGGTGGAGTTCATAAAACAAGCCAGTCACATCGGTGGCTTGCTCGCTCCACACATCACAAAAAGCAAGGTCCACCCCTCTCCTTGTACTTCAAGCTAAACCAAGGCTCCCGGCTCAAGAAAGGAGACTGCAGATGATCCATTACCTCTCAGCGCACGAAGTCAAGGGTTAAACGTATTATTGCTCACCACAGCCCGACCCTCGCCTCAAGATTAATGCCATAAACAAAACAGGAGAAATACAGTGAGGTCTGCGAGGCACTGGTTTTCGTCTCCAAAGAATTACAGCAGGGAAAGTATGACCCCTGCCGTTGGGAAGGAGCAGAAGCAGCCTGCCTTGGGACCCGCAGGGACTAGGGCTGGAGTGTGGAAGGAGGGGTCACAACTGGAACAGCAGCAGAAGCAGAACAGGGTCCCACAGTGGTGGGATTTGATCCGGACACCCAACCAGCAGGGGAGGCCTGGACCAGCAAAGGACTCTGTAGAGTTGATGCTGCTTTTGTACTTGCAAAGCAGAGGCTGCATGAGAGGCGACTTGAGGCCCTGGGTGTGAACCCACAAGGCAGAATCTACCTAGGCAGAGGTGAGTCTCTTTTACCTCCAGCTCTGCGATGTCTGCACAGCTGGGGGAAAACAAGGGGCTCTGCCACCCCCCCACCCCCCGCTCCCTTCCCAACTGCAAGCCCAGAGCCCCCTTTCCTGCTCTAATGCTCCAGTATCCAGCTGAGGCCCTGCCATGAGTTTCCGTCTCGGTCATCAAGAGAGATACTTAAGTCTCTCCAAGGAAAAACAATCCGTGATGGCCTGGCCTGTGGACAATTGTGGAGGTGACATCTGAGGAGGAGAGGACAAAGGTGAAAGAAGCCATCACCAGGCCTCTCAAAGTAACCCCTGTGACAGCCAATGTTTGTCCCATAGTTCTGCCCTCTACCACCCGGGCACACTGGAACGATGCCTTCTGGCCTCTGGGATTGGGACCAAGGACTCTCTCTCCAGCCAGCAATCTTTGAGCAGAAGCCAGAGCATCTCACACAAATGACAGACCTTCCAAGACAACAAGCAATTTCTCCAACCCCAACCCACAAGCTCATGTGACACAGGAAGAAAACACAACTTGAGATTTGAGGACTGTTGGTGATGCTGTGGAGCCCGTTCCATCCGGAATGCCTCATCTCCCAAGGCCACAAGGGGGAAGAGCTCATCCTTAGAATGATACTGAGGTCCAGGCAGGACTTGTGAGGCTGCATCACGTGAGTCGGACCTCGGCTGCTTCTCATATCGAGAAGAGCTGCAGCTCCCATCCCCCTCCCTCAACCCCGGCACTGCCTAGGAGAGAATTTGGCTGCCTTGGAGAGCTTTGCTATGTTGTGCCCACAGTGGTACCTCTAGAAAATATCAATGTGAGCAGAGGATAGCGGGGAAGACCTGCAATCCTGGTGCGAGGGAAACTGAGGCAGGGGAATTTCAAGTTCAGATCCTGCCTGGGCAGCTTAACAAAGCTCTGTCTCAAATAAAAAGACAAAAAGAACAAGGATGCTCCATCTCAGATAGGAGGCTCATAACTAGAATATACAGCTGAAGAAAAGTAAGCCTACCAAAATAAAGGATCCTATTGAAAAGTGGGCAAATGAAATCAAGAGGCAGTTCACTCATGAAGAAGTACAAGGGGCCAATAGATACATGAAAAGATGTTCAACATCTCTAGCCATAAGAGAAATGCAAATCAAAACAATGCTAAGATACCATCTCACCCCAGAGAGAATGGCCTATATCAACAAGTCAAAGAGTAATCAGTGCTGGCGAGGCTGTGGGGAGAAAGGAACCCTCCTGCACTGCTGGTGGGAATGTAAATTTGTCCAACACTCTGGAAAGCAGTGTGGAGATCTCTCAAAAGACTAGAAATAAATATTCCCTTTGATCCAGTGACACCCCTCCTGGGAATACATCCAAAAGAGGCCAAAACAACACATAACAGAGATATATGTATACCCACGTTCATAGCAGCACAACTAACAATAGCTAAAATATGGAAGGCACCAAAATACTCACCAACAGACCAATGGATACACAAACTGTGGTATTTATACACAATGGAATACTATGCGTCAATAAAGTCCAACAGTGGAGGCTTTTACAGGCAAATGGAAGAAGCTTGAGAACATCATGCTTAGTGAAGTGAGTCAGAAGCAGAAGGTGAAACATCGGATGGTCTCTCTGATATGAGAAACCCAGATCACAACTATCTCCTGGAACTTAAAAGGAAAAGCAAAGTGAAACAGAGAGGTAGGGTGGGAAGGGAGGTAGGGGTGGGCAGGGGGAAGGACAAAAGGAGAGTGGGAAAGTCCTTGTCACCTAGACAAGATACATAGGTGCACAAAATGCTCAACTTCATTGTAAACCTTAAATTTTGCACTTATGCATATCAATAAAATTGGGGGGGGGGAGAACAAGGATGTAATTCAGTGGTAAAGGGGCCCTAGGGTCAACCCCTAGTACTACCAAAAATTCTTTAAAGAAATGTTAATGTGTGTAGGGTATCTGGGGGAAATTTGAGGAGAATGGTGAGTATTTATATAGAATCTGGCAAAAAACAAAAAATCATTAACATCATGTAACTATCATATACAAAATAGAATACATAGATGTAAGGAACAAACTAACTGCTGAGTTTGATAAACTCTCCATGATTAGCCTGCTTCCAGTTGTTACATCAGAATACCTGAAACTGGGTAATTTTTTTTTTTTTTTTTTTTTTTTGAGACAGGGTCTCACTCTATGGTTCAGGCTAGTCCTAAAGTTAGCTATCTGTGAAGCTCACCCTGTATTCAAACTCATGGCAATCCTTCCGCCTCAGCCTCCTGAGTGCTAGGATTACAGGCAAGCACCACCAGGCCCGGTTTATATGGTGCTGGGGAATTGAACTCAAGGCCTTGCATTTGCTAGGCAAGCGCTCTGACCACTGAGCTCCACACCCCCTGCTCATGGCTCTAGGGAAAGAAGTCCAAAATGACCCCACCAGCATCTACTCAGCTTCTGGAGGAAAGTCAGAAAAGCAAGTGGGACACGTGGAAGAGACACACATGAGGGGCAGCCAGCCTTGTGGTAATCAAGAGGAAGCCCTCAGTATCCCACCAATGAACCTGGACCTCACCACTCCTTCCTGCTGCCCAGCGGCCTCGGAAAGGCACCACCGGGGCAATCAAATTTCAGGTTGAGTTTCAAAGAGGACGATCCGTATTTAAACCATAGTAGTCTGTTTAAAGTATTTTTGACTGTTTGATAGAGAAGTCTGGACTTGATTTGGTGACTATAACTTGGTGTATTACATTTTATACTTGCAGTGGCCACACAATTTCTGATGTAGTCTCGTTAATAATAATCTCCTGATAGTTACCATCCATGAGAAAACTTGTATGCTTGGTAGTGACTAAATATTTTTAGTGTTCTAGTGCAGTTTCTAAAATTGTTGAAATTGCATTTTAAAAAATCGAATGACTCTTGAAGGGTATGGTGGTTCACATCTGTTAGCTCAGCACTCGGGGAGGCTGAAGCAGGAAGAACACATGCTCAAGATCAGCCTGGACAATTTAATGACTTAGCAAGACCGTATGTCAAAATTAAAAAAAAAAATTAAAGGTTGGGGATATAACTCAGCGCAAAGGCCCTGGGTTCGACTCCCAGTGCTGAAGAAAGAAAAAAAGAACCTAATGGCTCTTCTGAATGTGAAAATTCTTGAAACAATGCAAAAATGTTCCTTTTAACTCAATCCAACTTCTTCATTTTGAGTATTTCAAAATAACAATAAAATTCCAGGCTGGAGGAATGTCACCACATAAGCCAGGCGTGGTGGCACATGCCTGTAATCCCAGCATTTGGGAGGCTGAGACAGGAGGATTGCTGTGAGTTCAAGACCAGCCATAGTGAGTTCAGGACGAGCCTGGGCTACAGAGCGAGACCCTGTCTTAAAAAGAAAAGAACAATAAAATTCCAACTTGTAAAACACATGTAAGTTGGAAAAGTCACTCTGAAGGTAGTGTGGGCTCACAGGTGGGGCTTGTCACTGACAGACACATCCAAGGTCAGCAGTATTTCTATTTTAGAGCTTTTATGTGGAGCTGGGTGCTCACAGCAGCCACTGCTTGAAACTTGGTACCTCCTAGTTCTTCTAATAACGAAGGCCCGTCTCTCTCGGGCCAGCCTGCGAGCTCCTCCATCACCCTCCCGGCCCCCGCTGTGTTGCCCATTCCCTTCCAGCATTTCCTGTGGCCCTGTCCTACCCCAGGACCTCCACACCAACTCCCCATCACCTCTGCTGTGATTACCCCGTCCCTGGGTTTGTACCTAGCCAACCCCTGGATTAGGACAGGTTCCTCAGAGCACCTTCTCTGAGCCTAATGGAAATATGTCTCTGTAATTAGTGTTTTGTATTTTGGTTTTCTCGTCTGAAAAACGGGAACAAAAATAGGTTTTCTTTGAGGAATGAATTAAATTAAATATGACATACGATTTAAACATATGGTGAGTGCTTACATTTTTCTCTTAATTTATTACAGTAAAAGAAATGTTGCCATCAATCTCCCTCGAGATACTCCCCCTAGCTTTGAACACACTTATCTTGTCATTTTTGCCATGTCTGAAGCAGTTCTGGAGGTCCTGTTTCATGTCTTTAGTTGTGCTGTCTTGTCTGTCTCCAATGTCCTGAATCAACTCAAAACATTAATCTTGCATAGTTATCTTGAATTTTGGGAAGAGTCAGAAATGGTATAGTGGCAAAGCCAGAAATAAGGTGGATGAGGATGCATTGTGACATTTTTACAAGGTGCCTTTTCATTGGATGGCGCTTGGCAGCAGCATGCACACCCCACAAAGGCACTTGTGAAAGAGGTTTCCCAGAACTGCTTCCGAAAATGGCGAGAATCCCAGTGCTTGGGAGCCTGAGGCAGGCTGAAGCAGGAGGATTGCTGTGAGTCCAAGGCCAACCTGAGCGCCATAGTGAGTTCTGGACCAGCCTGGGCTATGGAGTAAGAACCTGTCTCCAAAAAAGAAAGAGAGGGGGGGGGGAGGAAAAGAAAGAAAAGAAAAGAGAAAAGAAAATGGCAAGAACAATGGTGGGATAAGTACACGAGAAAAGAAGGGGAGTGTCGTGAGGGGGATTGGAGGCAAGGCTCTTGTCCTGAAATACATTTTTATAATTTAAACATTCACCATACACTTTGACTACATCTACAGTAATGCACGTAGGCACTTAGAACAGTGCTGGGAGCTCATAGTGTTAATTGTGCCTTTGATTGTTCTTTTGTGGCTTTCATCACAATTATAAATACTTATTTATGGACTGAAGATGCCTAGCACATGCGAGGCCCTGGATTCAATCCCAGCACCACAAAAAACCCAAAAATAAAATACTGTCATGTGTAGATTTGCTCTCTGCTAGACTGCGACCTCCATAATGCCAGAGCGCGTGTCATTCTGTTTACTCCTGGAGACCCAAGGCCGGGCACGGTTTCTGGTATCAAGATGCTTAACTGAGCGAACGGATGAATTCGTCCAATGGGAGTGCACTAAATCATGGAAATTATACACAGTAGGGAACCACATTGAGTGTGGGTATAACTAAAAGACCTTCCAATGCTACTCGGCAAGGGCTAGGAATAGCTCGGCACTAAAGCGCTCACCTAGCATACATGAGGCCTTGGGTTCAATATCTTATACCACAAAAACAAGACAAAATGCTAAGGTATGAATACATTTGACGAACTTCTTTTTTGTTGTTGTTTGGATTTTTGTTGTTTTGTTTTGTGTGGGGGTTACTGAGGATGGAACCCAAGGCCTTCTCACTGAGCTACATCCCCTGTCCTTTTTTCACTTGTAATTTTGAGATAGTGCCTTGCTAAGTCACCCAGGCCTGGCTCGAACTTGCAATCCTCCTGCCTCAGTCTCCCAGAGTGCTGGGATCACAGGACCCTGCCTCACCCCACCCATCTGACTTGTCTGGTTACTCACCTTCCAGCCTCACCTGCTAGTCTGCCTCCCCTCCTGGATCCCTTTGGGTCCCTGAGTCTGTTTCTCAAGTATCCCACACATCCCTGGGCATCACCCATATGGGACATCTGCTGCACAGGAAGTGCTCAGTACATTTTATTGACTTAATACTAGGATGGATAGATGGATAGATGAATGGAAAGAAAATTAGGTGAACGAGCTGGGACCAGTGGTGTAGGCCTGTAAGGACAGCACTCTGGGAGGCTGAAGTAGGAGGATTGCAAGTTCAAATAAACAGTAAAAAGGGGGCTGGGTATGTAGCTCAGAGCAAAGGCCCTGTGTTCAATCCCCCAATACTACTAAAAACAAATTAGTTGATTAAATAAAACTTAGGTGAATGAGAGGGTGGATGTGGTAACCCCTCCTTGACATGGAGGGAGTTTCTCCTTATGACTTTGAAGATCCCACCCCCACATTGTCACCCTATTGTTCCCCAATCCACTGAAACCAGAAGCAGTCCTGCTCCTTGAAGATAATTTGGAACCTAAACATGACCAGGTGTGATGGACCCATGACACCTGAGGTTCCGTGGGGGACTTCACCACCGTCCGAGCCAGCCTGGAGTGGAACCCTTGCATCCTTCAGCGTCCGGCGCAGGGAGCCGGTCCCTCTTGGAACAGCCAGCGCCCACTCCAAAGCCATTTTGCTTCTATAAATATGCTTTTCTAAATGTTAAAGGGTTAGAGCAATTTCCAAAGGTCTCTGCCTCGGAGGAGCCCTCGGATGATATTTAATTGAACTACTTTTGCTTTGAGAAATGAGGACTCTAACATGTAAGAAGTGGAAATGCTTCTTGGTTTTATGTCAAAATACGGGCTCCTAGATAAAATAATGGAAAGAGAATTTTCTGTTATTAAATTCAGGGAAATGAACATAAACAGCTCAACCAAGAAGAGACAAGTATAGGATTTGGTCAGACGGTTAGGGGAAAAACTATTTCCTTTTAAACTCGATTTCCAAACCCTTCACAACTGTCGAAGGCACTTTTGGTGACTGAAAATCACTAGAAATCTCTCCCTCTCTCCTTCGGCATGCAAAATTGAACATTAAACATAACATGTCAGCTGACACGGTTAAATATTAACTTCTTTCATGATATTCCCACGGTGCTTCCCTAGCAAATTCCTTTGAACAGAGAAAACTGAATTTTGTAAAGGTTTAAAAGACTGAGAGAGGAGAGGACCTGAGAGACGCCAACTCTGAAAATGAGCCAATGATCTACGCGCCACGTTGTATTTGTGAAAACATCTGGATGGAAACTGGCAGACTCCAGCCCGAGGCTGTCAGGAAGTCGCACGCAGACTTCTCTGTCCAATGAGCTCAGAACGTTGGTGCCATTCTGAATGTGACGTGGTGCGCTCTGAAGACAAGGGGACGGGCGCCGCTGGGTCAGCACCCACGGGAAAAGAGAAGGCGGACGCTCGGACAGGCTTCCGTGGCCTGCCGAGGCGAGTGGCAGCGCCTTCCAGAGGGTCCCCGTGGACACCCGTGGGTTAGCCCGCGTGCGAGTGGCGCCCCCAGCGTTCTGCGGTGAACAGCCTGCGCGTCTGCGCTGGGCACCCTGCAGCTGTACTGGCAACTTTTGTCAGGCCACCCATGAGGGAAATGGCCATCTGAGAGGAATCCAATCAAAGACAAGCACGGCCCCAAATCTCATCATGGCAGCCAGCAGGATGTGCGTTTCCTCTTCTCCACTCCTCAGGTTGGGCCCAGGCTCAGCGACGCCAAACCAGGGCTCTTACTCAGAGCCCTCTCGCATGCCCCTTTCTGCCAGCTAACCCCACCTTGCTTTGTGACCTAAGGGCTCCCAGCAAAGACACACAGGATTAGGATGGAAAGGCCATAGAGAATGGGACCCTCACTCCACAACCCAGATAATAGGACTTGTCTCCACGTACTGATTTTTTTTTTTTTAACAGAGGGGCTATTATAAACCACCTTGGAGCTGGAGGAATGGCTCAGCGGTCAAAGCACTTGCAAGTGCTAAGTCAAGCACTAAGTACCCTAGTTCAATTTCCCAGCACCAGATAAGCCGGGCTGGGTGGCACATGCCTGTAATCCTAGCACTCGGGAGGCTGAGGCAGGAGGATTGCCATGAGTTCAAGGCCAGCCTGGGCTCCATAGTGAGTTCAGCACCAGCCTGGGCTACAGAGTGAGACCCTGTATCACAAAAAAAGAAAGAAAAAGAGAAAGAAAAGAAAGAAAGAAAGAAAGGAAGGAAGGAAAGAAAGAAAGAAGAAAGGAAGGAAGGAAGGAAGGAAGGAAGGAAGGAAGGAAGGAAGGAAGGAAGGAAAGGGAGGAAGAAAAGAAAAGAAAAGAAAAGAAAAAAGAAAGAATCCATCTAAACCCTTCCTTTGGCCAATGAAACCAAGAGAGGCAGGGAGTGGTGGAGGGTCCCCGGCTGTTCACAGTGGTGCTGTGAGACTGACCATCTCAGCTCCACAGTCACACTGTGTATGTGGCACCACGGATGAAGTTGTACAAAGCAGGCTCACCATACTGTGCCCAAGAGCTCACAGGAGCAGGCTGCAGTCAGTACTGCCTGCAAATTGTCACCCTGTCCTGGAAGCGTAGCCCTCCTAGCTTAAGAAATATCAACAACAATATTGTGAAACACTTTGAACATCAAAAAAAGAAAGATTTACGGGATGGGGACTCCGTGGTAAGAGAACTGAACACAACAGACCCTAATGGAAAAACCAGACATGCCCGAGAGCAGCAGGCAGCACTGACCTGAGATGCCCCCTCGCCCAACCCTCTGCCAGGATGAAGGGGCTCTGTGCTGCACATGCGGTAGGGAGCAAAAAAGAGAAGTGCAAGGGTTACGCGTTGTTTCAGCACCTTGATTGATCTTCACTGATGACCCAGAGACGTAGAGGAAAGAATGAAGAAACCTACCTCCTTCTTAATCATGCAGCCCTTTCTGTTTACTTGCAGGCTTGCTTGTTTGCTTGGTAGGCTGGTTTTCAACAGTGGTGACTGAATTCCAGCCTTCACCCTGAGCTACATCCCTCACCCTCTTTTCATTTTTTTTTAATACAGGATCTCACTAAGTCACTAAGTAGGCAAGTCTGGGCTCAAAGTTTAGCTCCTCCTGCCTCAGCCTCCCAGAGTACTGGGATTACAGGTTATGTGCCAACACACCCAGTGGAGAACATGTTTTTAGTGAAAACATGCAAAAATTATAAAATGTTCTACCTTATGTCACTTGCTGCTCTACAACGCAGAAAACCACAATGAAGCCACAACCCTGCAGATGTAGCTCAGCAGTAGGGCAGGGGAGAAGCCCTGGGTTCAGTCCCTCCTAAAGAAGATGGGGTCGGGGGATGGTGTCCTGATCTCAGTCCACTGTGCAAAGCAGGCCCACCATACTGTGCCTACGAGCTCACAGGAGCTCTTTATGGTGAGTCCGCTTTGTCCTGATCAGCATCCTGGAGTTGAAGATCCAGCCAATTATTCTATAAAAAGCTAGATGGCTAGCATAATCACAAGCACTCTATGCCACCCTTGGGGCAAAAGCAGCCAAAGGCAATCCGTAGGCGAGTGCTGTGGGCCAAGTTTGGCCTATGGGCCACAGTGTGCTGCCCTCCCCTCCACTGCCAGCCTCCAACACCCACACATCCAATCATCACAGGCGCTTTAATCTCGGCCGTGAACACCTTTCAAGCAAGCACACCCTCTCTCGGATCCGGAGGTGGTAATTACTGCAGTATGAGAAAACAGCCCCAATTTTTCATGAACTCTTACAGAAGGGTGAGCCTTTCAGATACACTTGCACTGTCAGACAGTCACCACTTCCTACCGGGACAGACCCGCCTGGCTCCCCCACAGGTTCCCCTGGACAGAAGGTAGCAAGCTGCAACTCAATCTACAGATTCAGCAGGACCATCGCATCTCCCGTGCAAGTACTTCTGCCTGAGAAACCAGGCAGCAGCCTCCTAGTGACAACATGAGAATGACTTGTCATGTTGGTAATGGTCTAACCGCGCATAAGTGTCTGTCATAACGAAAATTGGTCTCTTCCATTTCAATTTATTTTGTCAACAATCCAAACGAGGCTTGAATATATCTTCCAACACCACTGCACGCAGACGAAAGAAGAAAGAGAACTTTAAATTGAACCTATCATCATATGACTAAATATTTACATTAAGAAAGACTCTCTTCTGGAAGACATCCCAGCTCCCCAGTTCTCCCCTGCCAGTACACCTGCAGCTTTTTGTAACTAATTAAGGAACCCCAGAAAACACATTCAAAAAGGCCTCAGCAAACAGATGCACACTCCATTAATTAAACAAGCTGGAGCAATCACCCAGGCTGTAATTGGAAAATATGCTTCTTTCCTCCGTTTTAAGGCAATCACAGTTATTTGCAAATGCTTTTTGATGGTTTCTCAAAAGAGAAAGTCAGGGAGCAGCAGGCCAGGCTTCCTCTGGCAGGCGGGGCAGAGGTTTGGGAAAGGTTGGCAGTCTGAGGCAGAGCCATCCGGGTTCTCTAATTAGCTCTCTGCCCCTGCCGCTCCCTCTAGAAGACTGTGCTAATGAGAAAAGGAAGTTTAAGCACTAAAAAAGGAAAGAGAGCCCGTTAAGGCTACTTTGGCCACAAAGACAGTCTCACGCTGCGCACTCTGTGGGGCTCTAATTGGGGTGCATGGTGAACCAAGCATGTGCAGAGCTAGCCCGCCATGGGGTGCCCTGCCCCTGCCCTTAGCTGAGTTGAGCTGTCCACAGGCCCCAGTCGGCAGCAAGAAGACCGGGCAGAAGGGCATTGGAGAGGACGCAAGGAAACTAAATAGCAAGAGATTTCTCTGTACCCTTGTCTCGGGTTCCAGGCACTGTTTTAGGGGAACCCTACTGTTAAGTAAAATTCCAGTTTGGTGGTTCTATCTTAGTATTCCAGGGTCCTAATTAAAGCAGACAGGCACCAGGACCTCAAGGGCCCAGGATTCAAATGACTAGCCTAGTGATTCTCAACAACAAATCCACCTTTCCACCTCTCCCTCTATGATATCTGGGCTGCCCAAAGGCCACGACATGGTATCAGGAAGCCGGGGGAGGAAGAAAGGACTCGCTCTTTGCTGCTTGGTTGTTTCCTGTTGGCTTTGCCCAGTGGTGGCCCTTTGCCCCAGCAATTGCTGGTCCCATCTCCTATCTCCTCATTTCGTTCCCCTCACCTACCCAGCCACGCCACACCTTCTCGGAGTCCTGACTCCTCGATCCTCTTTCTCCCAGGGTCTAGATTCCAATAACCAACCTTCTTGGCTTTGCTCCTTAAGCCCCGCAAGCAGTGTTTGCTTCCTGCCATTGGTACTATTCGTACTTCACCATCTCACTGGTGTCTTTTAGGTAAACACATTAACCGTTGTGCCATTCCTCCAGCCCCTTCTTTTGTCTTTCAGATCTCTTTTTATAGGATAATTTAATATAGAGAAAACTTTTTTCCTCTGACTGGACTGTGATTGATCAAACATTTGATATGAGGAGAGATCGCAAGAAATGAATCTGAGAGATGGGATTCTAGATTGGTTTAGGTCTGTCCCTTCACTTTAAAAACAGTGATGGAATATTTGAGACATAAGATATTAGTGACACATAGCAGGCACTGCCACGATAACTAATCAAATTAAATCACCTGCAATTGGTCACTACAGAGTACCAACTGAAGCAATTCCCTGAGAGCGAAAGGGCCACTGTGCCGCACTGTTAGAGCAGTGGCAATGACTCCGAAGACCTTTAAGGTGGGATGGTGGTCTCTAGTAGCACAAAGAGATTAAATAACAAACCCAGGCTCAGCTTCAGTCACAGTCCAAAAACAGAAGACCTCTGATGGACTAAATTCTTACTTCTTATAGATGCAAGTCTTATCTCAATGAAAACCAAACTCATAGGAAACCCAGAACTGAACTGTATGTGTTGTTAAAATACAACTTGTAGAACTCACTCACCAAGTCTCATGTATAAGTTAAGGTACTGATTGGGAAAGAGGCAACCTGGGTTTAAACTGAAGCTAAGAGTCCTGAGTCTCTATCTTTCTGAGAAAGAAGCAGCCCCTTCTCCCACATCTAGAAGCCTAATCTTTCCTCGCATGAAGATCCTGCAACATTTTGTCTGCTGGCACTTTGCAGGGTTTGCCTAGTTCCCTCAAGATCCACTCGGCATCGTTATCCATTCCCATATAACAATTTCTATGAAACTTCATGTCCCAAAGCAACAGCGATCTCACTACCATTGTTCATGGTTTCTGAGAGCCAGGGACAAAGGAGCAACTTCCCCGGGAAATTCTGGATCAGGGTCTCTCCTGAGGTTGCAGTCAAGGATTCAAAAAGACAGAAACCAGCTGAGGGTGTGGCTGTGGACTGGAGCATCAGTCTCCAAGATGGCCCATCCTTGAGCCTGGAAAGTTGCTGTTGGTCCATGGGAAGAGGCCTCAGCTCCTCGTCACCTGGACTCCTCCCTCTGAAGGATGCTCCCGTGTTCTCAAGACATGGCAGCTCTGAGAGGCCCCAGATAGCATTCAGGGTGGCCACAGCCCTACTGCCGAGCTCCAGGTGGTTGAAACAGAGATGGACATTGACCCAGGCAGTGCTGGGATAGGGAAGGTCCCACTGGAGAGATTTCATCTCTCAAGAATTTGATCTGAAATATTTGCTGGATGGAGCCTCTAAATCCTAAGGATTATAAGTAGCTGAAGTTTTGCAGAGGCAAGAGCCATCAGGGGAATAAAGATACATGAGGGAGCTGGGGACAGTGGCAGGAAGGACGTCAGTAACAGCAGGAGTGATAAAGGCAAATAGCAGGTCATGTTATATCATTTTGCGGAGGCGTATTTCTAAATTCCAACTGGGGTGGGGGGGCAAAATAATCCTGCCAGAAAAGCCTCGACCCAGCTAGTCCCTGAGCAGTACCTCATTCCAACTCTTCAATAGATGAGAAGAAGTCTTTTCCATTTGTTTCTACTTTTGTCTGAACCCAGTGGCACTATATCATTGTGCCATATTCCTACTCCTTTCCCCTTTGAAAAAAAAAAAATTGTGACAGAGTCTTGTCCAAGTAAGCCCCAATCTAGTGTCAGCCTCCAGGGTCGCTGGGGGATTATAGGTACCACCACATCCAGCTCAAGTCTGAGTCTCATCTCCCTATCGCCACACGCACCTGTCTTAGATACTTTTTCACTGCGGGGACAGAATATCTGACATCCACAACTTAAGGGAGGGAAGATTTATTTAGCTCACAGTTTCAGAAGGTTTCACAGCGTCCACTCGTGGAACAGCCAGCATCAGTGAAGGCACAAGGCAGAGGCTAGAGGACTGCTCCCCCAGTTGTAGACAGAAACCAAGAGAAGTAGGTCAATACCTGCAAGCTTAATCAAGGCCAGAGCCTTCCCAGGAAGAAGCTGTAACACTGTTTCTTGTTTATTTAGTTCAAGCTGCCATTTCCCGGCTCCACCACCACACCCAGGGTGGGTGCCTCTTCCTCACTTCCTGGCCCACAAGTCAGCAACATACACCTGGAAGCTCTGCCTTGGACAACTTCCACTCTCAACAAATTAATGTAATCCTTCCGTTTCAAGCCCCAAGTATCTACCTCTTCCAGCCAGGTCCTACCTCCCAATAACACAGGTATGCCACTACCGTTCCACAGCTATCCCACTACATAAACACATGAGGCTTTGGGGGACACTCCACATCCAGACCACAGCAGCATCCATACAGTAAACCCTCATGCTTCCTGACAGGCCTCTCTTCCTTAAGACTAAGGCAGCCAGGTAAGCCAGAGCTTGTCATCAAATAATGGGTCTGCAATGGTTTTGGGCACTGTTTGTCTCCTCGGGCTTTTGAGTACTGGAAACTTGGTATTCAGTGTGGCAGTGGGAAATGGTGGGCCTCTTGGGGAGGGATGTGTAGGGGGTCCTTAGGCCACTGGAGTGTGCTTTTAAGAGGAACTTCAGCCTCTCTGCCTTCCCATGGTCCAAGGTGTGATTTGTTCTGCTGCCTGCTCTCCCCCCCACACCCACCATCCATCATGAAGCCCTCACCTGGCATGAAGCTTATGCCAGAGCCACGCCCCTGAGTGTCCAGAACTGTAAGTTAAATATATTTTTCTTTGTAAAGTTAGCACGCCCCAGGTATTTTGATATAGAAACAGAATGAGGACCGATACAACATTTGAGGTTTACAAAGCTCCCTCAGAGTCTACTAGCATCAAATCCTTATCACACCCCATGAGGAGAGTGTGCTAATGGCTCCATTCCACAGATGAGTTGACTCTATGTCCCTATAAGTTAATGTAATAGAACATTATATGCATATAGTACATTTAGCATAATTTGCTTCATCCTGATAAAAGCACATCACCATGCGTCCAAGCATATATATCTTAATTCATCTAAGTTCAATAAACATACCCTTTTTCATCCATGCAAAAATATCTCCAACAAGAATATTCCTCCCACATATCTCATGTCATATTTTGGAGACATAACGCTCTGTGGTCATGTGTACAACATCTTAATCACATCCTTTCTCTCCCTTATGCCTACCACCCGGCCATAATGACCAGAATCACTCAGCAAGTACAGTAAATCAGTGCAGAGCTCAGGCCCAATCTACCTCCCTATCCGTGGCTTTTTCCCATGTCACCATGTAACTACTACCAAATTTATACACAGTAGTAAATTACGTGTATAACTATTAAACTTGATGTGATATAAAACTACTATGTATTTTACATCATACATCTACTATATATACAAAGTGTATATACACATACACATAATTACAGAAGAGGCACACAGCCACTGAGTACCTGCCACGTGCCTGGTGCCAGTCTAGAAGTTCAGACACAGCGGGGGTGAAAGAAAGAACTTGCCTCTGTGAGCTTCCATTCACATGTGCACAGTCACACAAAGCAAACCACAGGCATGAGGTGGATTCTCGAAGCCCGCCCAGATACCAGCCTTGTGATCCAGCTGCTCTCACACCTCAGTGTATGTATGACTGGTAATTATTCCAGATTATGTACATGTGGGGGCTATATTTTGGGGTATGCAATTATTATAATTTAGACAGTTTACACAATTCATTCCAGAATGAGAAACAGACAGGATCAGCGAGGTAGAATCTAGCTGCCAGTCCTGTGCCTCCGTGGCTTTGTCTGAAGAATGGAGGAAGTACCACTGCCCTACTCACGCTGCATTACGAGGAATCGGTGAGTAGAAGCGCATACTGTGCTCAGAAGAGCACCTGGCCCAGGACAAATGTGGGCCTTGTTCACGGGACGAATAAGATTCTCATGATTATTAAATCTACCCTTGTTATTGCTGAAATTTAAATTCAACCCTCTTTTAGATAAATTTACACATTTAATTTTCCAAGAATCAGAGGGAGAAACTGGGACTGTGAGCTCAGGCACACAGCTTGTCTGCGCCTCTGCCTCTGTGTGTCTTTGTGTGTCTTGAAGTCGGAGCTTCATCTTTCTGAGCCCCAGATTCCCTTACACAATGGGAGTAATAATATCACCTCTTCAGGTTTGCTATGAGAATCAAATCTCGCTGCTCTTAGTTCTAAACACTGAACACACAGTACGTTAGTCTTGTTGTCTTTTTTTTGTCATTAGCATCGTTGTTTGCTGGTACCTGAGAACTCGTGTGTGTGTGTGTGTGTGTGTGTGTGTGTGTGTGTGTGTGTGTGCGCGTGCTGGCCACCAAGCCTAGGGCCTCATGCAGCCATAGGCAAGTGCTCTACCACTGAGCCACATCTCTAGCCACAGTACCTTCAAATTCCAGCAGATGGCAGCCAAGCTGCTTCAATTTTGAAAATGGGAAAATCCGTCATTTTCACAATTTCATGTAATAAAATTATGGTCTGTTAGATCATTAGATCTTTCCCTCTTGCCCCAAGCCTGAAATGGCCCGAAGCGGAAGCTCATTCATCAATTTTTAAATTAATAATTTATGTGACCTGGGGATTGAGCCAAAGGCCTTTACCCTGAGCTATAGTTCCAGACCACTTTATTCTTCTATTTTGAGATAAGGTCTCACCAAATCACTCAGTCGCCCAAATTGGCCTTGAACTTGAGATCCTCCTGCCTCAGTCTCCCAGAATGCTGGGATTGCAGTCCTGTGCCATCAGGCCTGGTTAAATTAATGACTCTGAATTAATTAATTAATTAATTAATATGTTGCCTTGAAGGAAAAACCACCTAAGGCCTTTCCTTTCCTCTGGCCATCATCTTCCTCACTGGCTCGGGGCAAGGCATGTCCTTGAGCAGTCACACTTGTGAACCGTGCCGGAGCTGAGAGCAGGCACTCCCTGTGTGGGGAGTTCTGTGCACATAGATAGAGATGGGTAAGGAGTTCAGGCTGACGTCCTCCTCGGAATGACTGGGCCCCTGTCACCCCCAGCCCCACACAGTGCTGGGCTCTGGGTGCCAGTGTGCTCCTTCTCCCATCTCTGCTTTCTGATGAAAGTCCTCTAGCTAGAAAGGGGTGGACCAGCCTTGCTTCTTCACAGCAGATGCTGAGACTCAGATATTTATTATTAGGTATTTCTTCAAGTAATACATTGCATTAGTCAGCTTGCTTGTCACTGGGATGCAATACTCAACACCCACAACTTAAAGGAGGATTTGACTCACTGTCTTAGGGGACTGAATTTACAGCTCACCTGATCCCCAGGAGGAAGAGCACAGTAGAAAGTCAAGGCAGAGCACAGCTGCTTAGTTATGGTGGCCTGGAGGCAGAGGAGACAAGCAAGGCCGGGAAAGATGGGGTGGTGGCCACATACAGGCTCCACAGTGGCTCTTCCACAGCTCCCACAGACTCAGTCGGGAGTGTGCTGTACTCACTCCCTACGTGGCACCCAAGTCACTCAAGTTGACAAGCTTATTTCAGATATAAAAACTCAAAATTGTGCATATCAATGGGATACTAAGTTGTGTTTCTGTACACATATGCATTGGGTAAATTAAGCATTGTCTATCTCCTCAAACATTTATTATTTCTTTATGGTGGAAACTTTCAAGATCCTTTCTTCTAACTTTTTTGAAGGTACTTATCATTGCTGTTATCTATGATCACCTTATTGTGCAATGCCAGAACTTACACCAACCCCACACAATACCTGCTGAGCAGCGCTCCCCATCCATCTGTCCCCCTACTCTCTGCAGCCTCTGATGGCCATCATTCTACTCAACACCTCTGAGATCAACTTTTTGATTATAATATGCTATAGTTTGTACTGGAGTGTCCACCAAAAGTGTCATGTATTTGGAACCTTGTGCTGTTGAGAGTTAAGGCCTGGCAGAAGGGGAGGATGTTTGGGGCCTGACCCGAAAGGATTGTGTCAATATGTTAAGATTGGGGGTTGCCCAGAGCAGAGCTTTCAGGTGCATGTTGCTGATTTACAAGCCAGGAAGTGAGGGAGGGAGGGTGTGGTGGATTACTAGTAACTTGAACTCAGTATAAAGGAAGGAAGAAGAAACATTGTTACAGCTTCTTCCTGAGAAAGCTCTGGCCTTGCCTTAGTCTACACATCAACTCCCTTCACTCAGTTCCTGCCTCCCTTAGTTTTTGTTCACAATACAATGATCCCCTCTCTGGCCTCTGCCATGGGCCTTCACTGTTGTCTGCTGCCCTATGAAAGGACTGTGTGAGACCTTCTGAAACTGGGAGCTAAATAAATATTCCCTACCTTAAATTGTGGGTGTTGGGCGTTTTGTGCCAGCACCAAAAAAGTAAGACAAAATAAGGTAAGATCATGCAGTACTTGTCTTTGTGTGTGACATATTCCACTCAATGACCTCTAGTTCCATCCTGCTGTTGCAAATGATAGGATTTTATTATCTTTTATGACTGAATACTATTCCATCAAGAATACATACCACATTTCCTTTCCCTTTTCCCCAGTTGGCCACACTTAAGCGTTTCCATCTCTCCGCTGTTGTGAATAATACTGCAATTAACATGAAGATGCAGCTGTCTTCCACATATGGAGTCCTTTCCTTTGGACATACATCCAGACGCAGGACAGCTAGATCATAGAGTAGCTCTGTTTTCATCTTTTGAGGAGCCTCCACGTGATTCTCCATAATGGCTGTTCTAATTTACATTTCCAACAACAGTGCTAAGGATTCCCTTTTTCCCCAGATCCTCACCGGCACTTGTTTGTCTTTGGCTTCTCTGATGATGGCCATTCTCACTGGAGTGAGGCAACAGCTCACGTGGTGTTGAATGGCACAGTGGTGCTGTGGAGGCTCCTGTCCTGAATGAAGGACTACATGCAGGAGGTCCCCATTCCACAACATGTCCATGGTAGGGCACCTAAGAGTCTTCCATGTTGCCCAGGCCCCTCACACAGTCCCCTGCATTTGGAGACAATTACCACCTTCTCATTTGCCACTGGTGGAAAACAATGGGCAGAAGCCAGGCACGGTGACACACTCCCATAATCCCAGCCCGTGGGAGGCAAAGGCAAAGGATTGCTCTGAGTTCAAGGCCAGCCTACACTACATAACAAGTTCAGGACAATCCTGAACTATAGAGTAAGACATTGTTTTTTTTTTAATAAAAATATTTTTTAAATGGGCAGGATTTGGTGTTGCTTCACCATAATACCATTTTTTTCACGAGATTTCTGACAGAATAAACAAACAGTGAATATAAGACCCAGTCCCAACCCACAAGGAATGGATATTCTGACTTAGAAAGAACTGACTTCCAATACAGATATCCTCCAATACTTTCTTCTGTCTTAAGAAGGGCAGGGCCAGTGTTCTTCCAGGTGGTACAGTATCAAGATGGTGGAGACTCTGGTTTTCTGTGAGTCTGTGTGGAGAAGTGCACCTCACCAGCACAAGCTGCCCACTTGGCATAAACAAAAAGCACACCTTTGTGGTGTCAGATGCTGAGATTTCAGGGTTACCTGTCATTACAGTCCATCCTGACTCTGTTGCTAAGTTATGACCTATAGCACGGCTTTTCTCCAAACCTGGTACTTTTTGAATGTTAATAAAATGTCCTAAGAATCTGTCAAGTAATAACTATTTAAACCCTTAGTAAGAACTATTCCAAGACCCTAGGGGCCACGAATCCTAGAGAGAGGGGGTCTGGTGACAAAAACACAGAAATCATGATGCAAAATAAATTATCCGCATTACTAAAACAGAAAAAGCAACATACTCAAAGGTGTATATTTGTAGACACCTCTTTCTCTGATGTTAAGAAGGACTGGAGGAGGGAAGAACTAGAGAGGTGGGGAAGAAGCAAGAAGCCAGGAAGGAAAGAAGCGTAGAAGGGAGAGACGACGAAAGGTCCAGAGGAACAGTGTGAATCACGGCAAATGGAGGGAAGGGAGCCTTAGTATTTCAGATATTTCTGTGGACTTCGGCTTTTCCTAAAGTTCCCAACTCATTTCGCTTTCCTCTGCCAGTTCTCTCCTTGCCATCCCCAGCCAGTCACACCAAGCCTAGCCATCAACTTCCCTGGCTGATTAAAAAAAAAAAAAAAAAGTTCAACTCATCATGGCTGTTTCTGTCACAGAGTCAAGGGTTATATCTATGCCTGTTTCCTGGAAATTCACAGCATAGCCTACTTTCTGCCTAGGTAGATTCTGTTAACTAAAGTAATAGTAAAGGAAAACTTCCTTCTGAGGAGAAAATTTCCAACACAGAAAAATACCTGTCCATTGGAAGACTAAATACCTGTCCATCGGAGACTAGGGCAGGGGAGTCACAAATTCAAGCCCAGCCTGGGTAACTTTACAACTTAGTAAGACCCTGTCTCAAATTTGAAAGGAAATAAAGGGGGTGGGGGTGAGAGAGAAAGAGAGAGAGAGAGAGAGAGAGAGAGAGAGAGAGA